>WBMZ01006027.1:0-44654 GCA_013400975.1 Atrichornis clamosus
AATATAATATATACTAATATAATCTATAATTGCACATTGCATATTATGTAGTACATATATATTTGCATACATATATATGCTTTATATAAGTGTGTATATATATATATATACATGTATAAGAAGAAATTTAGACATGTTTCAGTGTTCTTATTTTTTGTATATGTCAGAGGATGGTAGTTCTGTTTATATTTGGTGATGAATATCTAAAGCTTTTCAAGTTCGTAATCATAACTTGAAAGCTGCTCTAACATCTGCTCAGCCCCTGTTCAGGAGTTTACTTTTCTCCCTGGACGGCCCCAGTGAGAGAGAAGATCTGTACTAGCTTTCATACTGGTATACAGCAAATGTGTGCGTCCTGGGGCAGTTTTACTGATATTATTAGTCTTCTGGTGAGCAGACGTGTCAGCAGAGTGACAGGTTTGTTCTGGACAGAGTTAGGAGCATAATTCACTGCTTTGGTGCGGTCCTGCATGTCTCTTTGTCGAGGTGGTCTGAAGTGCTGCTGGTTCTGCTCCTCTGGACAAATGAAAGATGTTGCCTTGACAGCTGTGACTGTTGCTGAAACAGTAGCGGTGAGCCAGGCAGGGCATCTGAGCCTTGAGGGCTTGAGCAGGGCTGGGTAAGGGATGTTATTCTGGTGTCCAGAACACAGGCTGGAAACATGACCAACAGAAAAGGCGTCAACTTGAATGTTGATCCACAGAGATTGGGTTGCCTTTAAAAGAAAAAAAACAAAGAAAAAAAAGAGATTGGTTTTCAGTACAGTATATTACTGATGGAGAGACACAGAAGACTGGATTGTGTTCTCCTGTCCTTTTGCTGAAATGGCAACACAAAATAAATGAAATTTTACCGCTACTTTTTCTTAACATATGGAAGACCTTGCCCTGCAAATGTCAGTTACTGGATCAAGAACTCTCCACACCTTTTATTGTGGAATAGCAGAATCATCATCTTCGTTCTTTTCAAGATGTTCACATACTCATGTAAAAAATAGAAAAAATTCCATGGAAACTGCAAAAAAATTCAGATGGAGAAACTGGGATTTCCTCCAGTCTGGTCTCAGGTGTCTCTGATGCAGCTTATTCTGCCCAAGGTGCCAACGGAGGGAGTCCAAGTACTGCTCAGAGGGGTGATCTCTCTACCCATTAAACTCTTGCTGGAGTGATTTCTCCTGCTGATTTTTCTCCTTCGTTGCTCCCTATTGCATGTGAAGATGAAATGGCCAAGCCTCAAGTGACCACAGTATGGTATCACCTGCCCGACCCAGCAGAACTCCAGCCTGAGGTCTGCCCTGTGGCTGAATTCCCCAGCAGGACACCAGGTGGCGAGACTGCCTGCTCTTTGTGTGAGCCTGTGGAAGTTCAGCACCTTGGCTGGATAGAAGGACATTTGTTCCACACAGAAGTGGTTTTCCTATTGATGCTGGATAATTACACACAGCACAAACAAGATCATCTTCCATATCAAAGCTGTGTTAAACAAAGCAGAGTGTTGACTGAGATGTTGGTTTCCAGGGAATTCAGAATATAAACAGATAAGCACTTCTGAGAAGAAAAAGACAGCATTTCTTCTCTTACCTTCAAGAACCTCTCAGATATTAAGTACATTAACCAAGCAGAGATTTGAAATGGCCTTTCATCTTGCCTTGAAAAACATTTTTTAATCTGCATGCTGAAACATGCCATTCTTCCTATATAAGGATATGCCTTGTTATTGAGATATTTGAAATGGTATTAGCGTAATAATATTTGCCTATTGTCTATGGTATCTTACTCCTATCACTCTGGAGAGGCAGTGTAGTTATTCTACAGTAAATAAGTTAGAGCATTTAAATGTCCAAAACAAATCAGTAAATGAATCTGTGTTTCATTGCAATCCAAGCACTGTATTTACAATCAAAACCAGAATATTTTCTTCTCCTCGCAGATATTTGGAGCTCCATCATTTGATGATAAAATCTTAGAAGTTGTTGCGGTGTTTGGCAGTATGCAGATGGCAGTTTCCAGAGTCATCAAGCTGCAGCACCACAGGATAGCTCAGGTTTGTCTCTTACTAGCAAGCACACAATATGGTTGCCAGCAGTTTGGGGAGCTGGCACGTAGCAGGACTCCTGATGACCACCACCCTATACATTAATAAAGCGCTGGCATTGTTTTGTTTTTAGCGGGTAACAAATTGTCTTCAGTCATGAATGAAGTATAGAAGTGCTTCATTCTTGAGACAGTCCTGGAGGGAAGGCACAGCTCCTCATAATCAACAGATTACAGGTGGCCTGTCAGTCTCACTGGTATTTATTGCCCTGTAAAATAACACGTTTGTTCTTTTCCAGTGTCGGTCAGTAAAGATCACCATACTTGGTGATGAAGGGGTTCCAGTGCAAGTCGATGGAGAGGCATGGATCCAGCCCCCGGGAGTTATTAAGATCATACATAAAAACAGAGCTCAGATGCTTACACGAGACAGAGTATGTTGCAAAAAGAGACGCCATTGCTAATAATGGTTTCTGTAATTATTTGATTCAGTTACAACAAAACAGTGCTTGCAAAAATGTTTTATAACTATGTGTATAATTCATACAATTACTTACAGTTATGTAATTTCTATAATGATCCAGATAGAGAATTGTTCTTTTGTATAAGAGGCAAAACTTCGTTAACCTTTATTGTTTCATTAGTGCTATTCCTATATTCTTACTAATGTATAGTAAGAATAGTCAACATTTTATCTATTCCTTCCCGCCTGCCTGCCGGCCTGCCTTCCCACCTCCCTTTCTGCCTTCCTTTCTGCCTCCCTTCCTCCCTCCCTCCCTCCCCTTTTACTTCTACTGCTTCTTTCTTTCTCTCTAGGTGTATTATACCAATCACATACTGGACATTTTAGCACAGCTGCATAAACAGCAAAGTTCTATACTGTCCATTTTCCAGAACAGCTTTTGGCAGATTTCCCTCCTGTCTCTCTATGTCCTACCAATCCTCCCTCTCCCACGTGACCCAGTCTCAGACACATTTTGAGGATAACGGGGAGGAGACAGAGGAAAAGCTTTCAGAAGTGACCTATTCTCTATACTAAGTTTAAGAAACTTTAAAAAATTATTATTTAATCGGGTGGTATTATTTATATAAAATTAAATCAAGCAGTTGTTTATTTGTTAAATTAATTTAAACCAAAATAATACATAATTTAAATTTATGTAAAATGTAAGATTAAATTTTTTAATGAGTAAGAATATTCCAAGTGCTGTGAATTGAATGTATAATTAATTTTTATTAGGCCTTTGAAAACACCCTGAAGTCTTGGGAAGACAAACAGAAGTATGATTCCTGCAAACCTGTCCTTCGATCTCCCTTGTACCCTCAGCAAGCTGTTGAGTTGGCTACAGAAGAAGAAGTTGCACAGATCCAGCTCTGCTCACAAGCTGCAGAAGAACTTATTACCAGGTACAGTAAAATTAATAAATTGGATTGACAACGTGGATACCAAGACTGAATTAATAATGCAAATGCATACACAGATTAGCAGTGTCTTATTTTTCCTGGTTTTGTTTGTTTCATTGCCACTCTATCAGTAGTTCTATTCCAATTTTAAAATTTTATTTTACTTTTAAGGCTCAACTTTATGTGTGCCTTTCTTATGTATTTCTTTAATTTTATTTGGGTGTATTTATGTTGGGTTTTTTTTGTGAAAACTAACTTTCTGAAGTAACAGTGGAAATGAAAGACTGGAAAGCTTCTTTGCAGAGATTGAAGCTTCTCATTTTATGCAAAAGCAAAAATATAATTATTGAAAAAAACCCTTTAGAAGTCAACTCTGGAAGTCAGCAGGATGAACACTTTAGTCATTTGTATGGGTTGAGATAAAGAAAAGCTTTTTTTTAAAATCAGAACACTTTATAAAGCTGCTATTCAGTTTTTCATTATAACAAATTTAGCATCAAAATCACCAATAATATAAGAAAGGAATAGAAGGACTAGATACTCTTTTTATACTGTAGACATAGGAGAATAATTTAGTTTATCAGATACCCAAAGTGAAGTTTAGCCAAGACAGCTTAAAAATGTTACTGTTCTAGACATGGTCTGGAGGTTGTAATTACAGCTGGACCTCCTAAAGTCTTAAGCAGTTGCAGCCAATTTTCATGTCACATCTGAAGGATGTGCCTGTGAAATAGGTGTAATGGCTTTTAAGATAATGTCAAGTAAATTATTTTAATGTACTAGGGTTTTCCTCTGTACTTTATTTGAATTAATTGCCCCAACATTTTTGGTCTAGTTCTTTTTTGCATAGCATAAGTGTTCTAAGACAAATAAATGTGTCTGAGTATTTTGTAGCATCATAAATAATCTGTGTGATGGATATTATTTACATGAGGTGCTATATTGCTTGAAGAGATACTTGTGTTTCAATTTTTGGTATAAAGGACTATATTTATTTAAAAGTGTTTTGTGAAACACATATTTGTGTATTTTCTCATCTGAACAAGTTGTGTACTCAAGAATTATTCTTTAAAGAAATTAGGAAATACTATTCTCCTTTTTTAATGTTTTTATAGGATCTGTGAAGCAGCAAAAATACATGGCCTCTTGGAGCAGGAGCTCGCTCATGCTGTTAATGCATGTTCACATGCATTAAATAAAGCCAACCCAAGGTTTCCTGAGGTAAAGGAAGAACAGAGATTGATGTATAAGTAAATAAGCTGTAACATCTGGGGGCACAAGCTTGTGGCATGGTGGCTATATTGTACTCCCTGTCCCCATTTTAAAACAAGTTGGATGAGATGGCAGAAGATGCAGTTGCTGCATTCACCAGTGTCCTCCCCAGCTGATGCTCTCTTACGTGAATGTTGGACGTTGGAAAGGGACATTAGTGACACTTGGAAGGCAGATCTTCTGGGGTGCTGCTGCAGGGGGGAGTGAACAGTCACACAGGGCATAGGGAGTTTGGATTAGGGGCAGGGTAAGAGTAGGACTGCTGCCTTTTGGAAGGAGTCAAGAATCACCCCCATCTGCGACGGTGCTCCACAGCCAGGGGTGCTTCTCCTGAAGGGATGCAGCAGTGCTCATTAAATTGAGTGAGGTAGTATAAACAGCAAAAACAACAGGCAAAATCAGCTCACATCTGCCTGCAGACAACTGTGTAGGCATATCCTCAGACAAAGTGGAGGCATGACAAAGGCTGAACTAGATCTGTTACTACATAGAGGTTGATTTCTGTGAATGCATTCACAGAAATCTTCATGTTTAACTGCTATCCAAGTGCTATGCAGAGAATGCACAGAGGCTGAGGGGAAATGAGGTTCCTGATTTCTCTCTTAACTCTAGACAATCTGGATGTTTTCAGGGATTGGACCCCAAAAAGGTTAATTAGGTGGAAGCTGTCCATATCTAATCTAAATTGACACATGGTAAATATATTAGCTGACCTTTTCTTCTTTAAATATGGCTAGTAGCTTACTTCTGCTAAGGACAAGGTGAAAAATTGAAGTCAGCAATTGTTGTTAAATGAGATGCACAGCTTTTCTGCTGGCCTTTGTCATCCATAAAAATTTTGGATTCATCTCACAAGTGGCTGGTCATTTGATGATCTTCAGAAGTGTATTAAGGTCATACTAAATGAAGTAAAGGAAAAGACAGTAAATAGATACTAGATTTTTGATTTCTTTTCTCACTGCTGAACAGGTTGTCAGTTTAGAGCTAAATTGACATACTTCTCCTAGGAGAAGGCACTTAAGATCTGTGCTGTAAGCCAAAAGTACTTACTCTCAGTGTGACTTGCATCACTTCAAATCTTGTTTATGCTTCTTATTCCCCAGAGCCTTACCAGAAACACTGCCATGGAGATAGCTGTCAATGTGAAGGCCTTACATAACGAAACAGAATCTCTGCTAGTAGGAAGAGTTCCTTTGGTAAGGTCACAAAACACATGCTTTTATTCCTTCATTCCGATTAGCTGTAATTTGTTCTTTGCTGCTTTTTGTAAATTGGTGCCAAGTTTGACATGCTGCAAGAAGCTCTGTAGGGTTGATAGGAGGAGATTCCACTGTGTTTGTGGTTGGATCAGAATGAGTAATGAAACCTTATCCTAGATTGGCAACCATCTTTCCTCACTTCAGATATCTGGGTCATTGCTAGGACTCTTCTTTTTTATAGTCAGTAGAGAGAATTGAGTAATCTTTCTGAGGCTGATTCACATTCAGCTGTCTTGGAGGCCTTTCTTAGAAAAAGATGATTCATCTTCTGGAGATTTAGCATTTAAGAGAACTTCTGGAGTACTGTTATGTGACCATCTTCAGAGCTAAAGGAGAGCCTGGAGTGAGAGCTGTTTAGACTTGTACATTCAACTTCTACAGACCTAAGACGGGCCAAGTAAATATCACCCTTGTTCTAATACCTGTCAGAAGTTATTTTACAAACTTTAACTGGTAGGTATTCAGTAAATCCGTAACGGTACTTGCAGAGTTTGCATCTGCTTTGGTAAATGTTTCTGTGCCTAAAATGATGAAGACTTCTCAACAATTGTGCCTGGATGTATAATTAGAAAATTTCTGTTTGTGACGTTGTGAAGAGAAGAAAGATACCAAGTTTTCTTTGCTGGTCCAGCTTTACATTAAGAAGAGCCAATTAAGAAATTAGAACAGTTATATTTCCTTTGGATTCAAAAGCAGAATTTTTTACTAACCTACTGTATATTTAAGTGTTGTAATTGAAAATGGATATTAATAGGGATATTTTCATTTAGCTGAGTTAGGATTTGAAACTTACTGATGCAGGTTCACATACCTTTTTAAACAAGTGATAAATGGTATGAGTCTATCTTAGAGTAACGAAAACTTAATATAGTCTAAAGGCTAACAATCATTTAAGTTACAGAAATAGTCAAAGATTAGGTTCATGTCTTTTATTTTACAATGTTTTCAAAGGGAAAGTTATTCATTAGATGTTTTTGTCTAAGAAAAGGGAAGAAGTATGTGCCTTTTTTTTCAAATTGCTGTTGCTAATATTTCAGATTTAGTGGGGAGTTAAAATAGAGAATTTTTTTTCAATTTTAAAATCAGTTAGGAAAAGGAATTAGAAGAAAATGTTTAAGTTGGTGATGCCGTACTAGGACTGGTGAAATTTATCAAGACCGTCTGGAAAGAATGTTTTTATGGAAGCCTTCCTATTGAAACATTACCTTTCCTGCAGCTGGTTGTGATCTTACTGCGATGTTGAACTGGTCCCTTGTTCAGGCTCCAAAGCTTAATTTGATTCGTGTTTCCATTTCTGCTTTTTTACATATTGTACTTTTGCTTCTCATTATGGTTGTGCAAATGTCTTCATGAGGCTACACCAAGTCCATTTTATAATCGAAAGGCTGTTTGGAAGATACCAAGATAATACTCCAGAGATGTCCATTACACTCATTTGACATCATACTTGTTTGGAACTGTATTTCACAGTCACAGTAACAAGGCACCTTGGTTAAACTTATTGCTATGTATTTTATATATGCCAAAGTTGTCTGTGTGTTGGTCCCTCATCCTATTAAATTAGATACAGATAAAGTGTAAGATGTTGTTTGATGCATCAGACATTCCCATCACACACTGTGCTCCAAATTATCCTTCTCCTATAACAAAAACACACATGCTTTCTCTGATATATTCCTCTATTTTTTTTGATGTCTTCACTTCTCCCTCACCTCTCTTTTCTCTGATCAGAGCTCCTGAGAGCAGTAAACTGATGTCTTTGCGACTTACGCTACTTGGTTTAACCCCAGCCAGCAACTAAACTAGGACACCTGATAGGCTGCTTCTTTGGGTGCCATTTACTGGCTCTTGAGTCTTGCCGTTACAGCTCCTGAAGAAAAGACCTGTAAAGACACATAAAATGAGCCTGTGATGCCCGTCACCTCCTGTAAGAACTAAGATTAACAAAGTTCATACAACAGTATTAGCGTTAGATCACAACAAATGGTGAAGTGCAATTTTTACTGAAATTATAGTATCATAGAATCACAGAATGATTTGAGTTGGATGGGACCTTAAAGATCTTCTAGTTCCAACTCCCCTGCCATGAGCAGGGACAGCTTCTATGAGACCAGGCTGCTCAAGATGGGACAATGAAGCTGATTTGTGGAATCTCCCCAGATGGTTATGGATGGAATACAGTTTGGAAATACTATATTTTGCCTAGATACTGTCCAAAAGCAGTGTTTCCTCTTCTTAATTTTAAAAAGCATTTCCAGTCTGGAACAGAGCACAGTTTTCACATGCATTAACAGAATGTTTCATTTCAACTGAATGAAATTATCTGAACTCACTGAAATGAAATATTTTCATATTAAAAATCTAAATAGAGAACAAATTGAAAAAGTCCTTTATTTTTAGTGTTTCATTCTTAGTGTGAATTTTCATTTTGGAAATAAGAAGATTTTTCAAAATGCTATAGGAGGAGAATTTACCCTAAATTGCTGATTCTTTCAGTAACAGAACTATTATTTTGGGTTTATTTCAGGAGCACCAGCAGATGAGCATTTTTTTTGTCCCCAGGCAAAATGTTTTCCTCTGAGAATCAAGCAATTAGATAAGTACTTGTCGAGAAAGACAGAATTCTTCATTCATTTATAGAAAACAGATTACTTGAGTAATTTCTCAGAAACGAAAACGCAAGAAAAGTTGTAACTTCTTCAAAGAAAAGTGGCTCTTTCACTGTGCTGCAAATTAACTGAACTGTTCACATTGAAAAAAAAAGATAAGACAAAAGAAAGATCAAATCTGCTTATGGATGCTGCATTCTCTGAGTTTTAGCACAGAAAATAACACGATAGCAAAGGGATCTTATATTTCCAGTATTACTCTACTTATCAAAGATGGTCTCGCCTTTGGAATATGGGAACATATGCAAACCATTGAAGCAAAGGAAAGAAGTTTTTGTTAGGTAGGATAAATTAATGGGGGCTTGTAATTTATCACCAAACCCCAACAATGTCAAAATTTTTTCCAGCTCTAGAGATCCAAGATTCTCTTACAACTCTGTTTAAATAATTTATTCACTAGGATGTAACATGATTAGATCCTTTCAGAAGGATATTCTGCTCTGCTTTGGGACTACTTTTACTTTGAAGAGAGAAACAGATGTTCAGATTACTTTATTAATGATTCCAATCAACTTGGTCTAGGATTCAACTCTTTACCTCAAAATGGTATTTCAGCAATCCTAGATAAGCTCAAAACAGCTTTTCTAGGGATCAGTTGCCTGTCTTGCCTCTTTCACACTGGTTCACTCACATGACAGCTGCAGAATAGTTTTCAGACTGGAGTTTTAAAGGAAACTGGTATCCATGGGGTTCTCAAAGTCTTGATAGAGCCAAATTCACATAGGTCATCAAGTCCCAAGATTTTTACACAGCCACCACTTTCTCTTCCCCTCTGGCCTTCAATGACATCCTTGACTTTTTATCTGCTGTCAGGGAGTTCTTCCCACCCTCAGCCAGCATCAGTGTCTATTGCTCCATGTCTCAGCTATTTAGAAGGCATAGTGCAGGTATAGCATCACCACTGGAAGATCATTGGGAATGGAACATCTTCCTCTTACTTGAACGTGAGGGAGTGATCTACCATCTGAAGACACTTGCAAAAACTAGCTGAGGTTTACTACCATCTACTCAGATTTTTTGCACCACTTTTCATACAAAGGTTTTTCAGACACTTGCTCTTATCATCAGGTTTCTTCTGCCTTGTGCTGGTAGTTTCCATTTCTAGTGTGTCCTCATAGTGGTGTTTTCAGGTAACTCTTGCTCTGTAAAGACTCAGGAGTGCAGTGAAGGATGACAGTGATTGACAGCTAGGTCCAACTGGTCTACTCCAAAAGTCTCAGCTGTCTCAGTCATCCCTTTGTGGCTGGGACCACACTAACTGTAGTGTCAGGGTGGTCTTACACATCTCTGAAGGAAAGTCTGATTTTGGAAGATTATTTGGTTTAACCATTCATTTACACTTACCATGAAGTAGTCATTCATTTGTGTGTGGTAACAACATATGTAGATTAAAATGCTAAATCTCAATGAAACTAAAAGTACTATTTTTCTGGCCTGTTTATAAATAGCAGTTAGAAGCTCCCCATGATGAACTGTTGTCTGATGCTTTGCACAGTGTGGAAATAGAGTTGAGAAAACTTGCTGAGATTCCTTGGCTTTATTATGTTTTTCAACCAAATGATGATGAGGTAAGTTTGATTCATACTTCCTGATTTTAATTGAACTTAATTTTCTTTTGATAAGTTAGAATGTTTCATGATCTGAAGAGACACTTTCACTAGTGATGCTGGATCATTTCTGTCTGTTGTGAGCAAGCTTCTAAGCTTAGGGCTGTTTTTTGGTGTTTGGTTCCCCTTTGTGAATGTAAAGGTTTTGACTGCTAAATAAATAAGTGAAACATGTATATTTAATTTATATTTAATAAATCAAAACATATAGAGTTAAATCCTGACATTATTCTTAACAGAAATAAATGTGGGTCTTAGTTTTTCAGATTAACTATGGATTACCATCACAAGCATAAAATTTAACTGTTATTTTCTGTTAATCAAAGGTAACTATGCCTCTTCTTTCATGCAGGATCCCCCTCTGGATTATGCTAAAAGAAACAACAGAAGTACAGTGTTTCGTATAGTGCCAAAGTTTAAAAAGGAAAAAGTTCAGAAACATAAGACCAGCCCTCAACCTGGTATGTGTTTTGAATATGCAAGAGAAATAGTAACATTTGCAGAAAATGTGATTTTTTGGTAAGAGGTGACATGAGGCACGCTACCTAAGAGTAAACTTGAAGTGAAAAGGAACTGAGCTAACTGGCATCTTCATTAGGATAAATATTTCTTTCAGTGCATTTAGAAAGCATTCAGTAGGACCCCAATACTTCCAAGTGAACCAAAGTAATACTGTGAAAATACTTAAATAGTTTTATCATGCAAGAGAATCTGTGTCTTTGCTGTTGGTTACATTTGATTAACTGTTAACCATACAAGGCATGGGTAAACACATTGTTTCCCTGTGAAGCTCCAATTCAGGGTTTTCAAGTTAGTTTCAGGTATGAAATAGCTTTTATCACACTGGTTTAATTAACCAGTTATTGTTAAATTTTAGATGGGTTATAAGTTCGGTAAGTGAGACAGAGCAATCAAAAAATCATGATGATCGATACTGATCTTTTAGTTAGAGGTTGAACAAACTCCGCTCTCCTCTCTTCCCATTCTTATCCATGAACTTACTTCCATAAGATTATGTCCAGGAGGTAATCAGTCATCAGATGGTCCTAAAACTGTTTCTACATCTTTATCTTTTAAATGAACAGTTGATCACAATCTGCAAAATCTTGCCATTGTCGATGAGGCTTTAGTTTTCAGATTAGACTTCAGATTTCACTTCATTGTAAAGTGAAGTGATCAGCATTGAATGAAGTTGCAAAATTATAGCAATAAGTATCATATCTATTTCTTTAATAAATGTGGTTTTGATAGGACTAATGTGGGCAACTAACCTTAGAGAACAATGTTTTACAGAGAGCTTCTTAATGGCCTGTGTAACACAGTAGCTTAAAGAGTACTTGTTGTCTTAATTATGAATACTAGAATCTGTTAATTAAAACTGGACTTGCTTGCTGCCATTGCTACATTTGAGGTGTGGTTGCTATTTTAATTTTACATGTTAATTAGTTTTTGAAGGCTTCTCCTCTCCCTGGATGACTACTAATAAATTAATGGCATAAAGCAGAGGAACGTTAGACTTTGCGTCACTGATTCTAAGCTGGTTTAATGTGAATTTGTTGGGACATGAGGTTTTAAAGGCTTTACTGAAGAAACTGGAGTAAAGCTGAAAGCATGGCTGCAAAGCAAAGAACCCCAACTTTGTTTAGATTCTTTCTCATGTTAGCTGCTAACCTGTAACCTGCATGTAAAAAGGAAATTGTGAGTTTTTGTGGAAATGACACCTCTAACCTTTCCCTTTGCTAGCACGGCAATTCTACTCTGTTTTCCACTCTCTTTGGCCTAACCTTTGCTTGTGATGCATTTGAGCATGTAGAAATTAAGGGGGTTTTGCTCTTAACTTTGGTAGTTCAAAAGTGGGGCACAGATGAAGTTGCTGCTTGGCTGGATCTGCTCAGTTTGGGAGAGTACAAAGAAATCTTCATCAGCCATGACATCCGAGGCTCTGAGCTTTTACATCTGGAAAGGCGAGATCTTAAGGTATTTCCTTTGTGCTACTTTTCTGCTATTGACCATTTTATTTGACAAAACAACAACCAACTTTTCTTCTTTCCCTGCACTTGTCATTGCTTGTAGCTTGGCTTACACTATGCAAATATGCAATAAACTAATATGCGCTGTCCTTGGGCCTTTCTGAAGCGCTGACTTGAACTCACAACCAAGAACATCTGTGTTATCCAAAATGTCCTTTTTTTTTGTTTCACTTTATGTAGAATGATAGCATTGCAGTTTATGTCAGAAGGTATAGGAGAAGCACATTTGATATCTTACTGACATCAGCGTGATACAATGTTTTGTCCAAGAGTTCACTGTTTCCATTAAACGTGAACAGTATGGATCAGTTGATGGTGATGATAATGATTTTGACTCTATCTGCTGCAAGAGCTGGTCTGCTCCATGTGATTTATTGTGTATATACTGGATATAGGGGATGTGAGAGAGATAAACAGCTTAATAAATTGCAGCATTGGACTTATGTGGCACTGGTGTTTGTGTGTCAAAACAGGTTTTCTCATTCCTGACCAACGTCTGATTTTGGCTGTATAGATTTAAAAAAGAGCACTTTCTTTTGACTCCAAAATTGTAAAACTTTCTTCCTCTGAGGTCAGATTGATAAGTTCTGCAGGGAGAAACGTTACCCAGAAGTCTGAGGCTGTTATTTGAGCTTTTCAGGAATGACTTAAGTGCATCCATTATATGTAATAGCAGCTATATCTGTGGGGATTCATTACATTGCTTTTTCCAGGAACTTGGTAGTAATGAGTTCTTGGTAATGTGTTTTGCCACTGCTTTTAGCACATAAGAGAGGAAATAGAATATTGTATAAATTGCAAACATTTACATTTAGAGTGCAAGTCATTGCTCTGCTAGACAGCAGTGGTCTCCAGGTAGAGACAATATTTTCATATAAATGTGCTCTTTTATGTAAGGTTTCTTATATAATATGAAATCCTGATGTTATAAGGTAGTGCGTGCATTGCGACTGTTGCAGTAGAAAGCAGCTGCAGAAAATAGCTGTGTTTGAGATACTGTTTTTCTGTTGTGCATTATTTTACCCTTTGGTATTAGATCACCTAAGTTTCTTTCAATGGAAGTTAAATTCCTTTCTTTCAGGATAGTTCCTGACATGGAAAGACAGCTTCAGGACAGTCCCTATGTCCAAACTTTAGAAACAGAAAACTGTCCCAGCAATCCACCACAATGTTCCAGGGTTGGATGTTGCAAGTCCTTGTTCTGAATGGGTGGTGAACAAGCTTAAAACTCAGCAGCACACATTGCATAGGTTTGCTAAAATGTTAAGGAATCATTAAAAATCCAACTTTTGGGAAGAAATAATGGTGGGTAAGATCAGTGTTAAAATAGTCGTGGCTTCTGGCCATGCTTTGTTTCTCACAGGTACCAGTTTGGCTGCCTGCCCAGAAGACTGGCAGTCAAACCAAGTAAATATCCGCAGCAGGGTAATTGCCAACCCCTTATCCCTGTTGCTAAGGCTTGTGCTGGTTCAGTCTAAACAAAACCCCATCACAAAGGTCTGTGCCATGCAATAGCTGAAAGCTTGTCTTAGAGGGCCTCCAGAGAGCCTGCTGTCTCCTCTGTCTAGTGCTGCCCGGAGACGCGTAGCACAGGGAGTTGCTCTACACAAGTTGCCAGGGGTATGTCCTGTGCTAACCAAAATCTTGCTCCAGAATCGCCCCACGTGCTCCCGGAAAAGTTAGCAGATGCTGAGAGCTTTTCATAGGCTGGGCCAGGCCTTTGGCCAAGCACGGCTTGTGTTCTGTGTAACAGCACTCTGAAGGTAAATAGCAGAGTTTAGCGCTCATCCTGTTCATTACGTAGAGGGAATGGTCTCTGCAGGGAGCCAATTAAAGGTGGCTCAGGCAGCCTGCAGTTTTCTGCCAGTGACCTGAATCGGTGTCAAATGTATAATGTAGTACTTGGAAATGAGGAACAAGTCACAAGCTGCCCTGTGAATCTGTCCTCACTTTGGCTATCGAGGTGTGCAGATGAGTCTTCAGTGCTCTTGCAAGCTGTAATCTGTCTACAGCCTCTCCTGCACTGCAAGGCTTGTGCTTCCTGACAAGTTCAATGGGATGGATCACCACTGATTCATGATCTCAAGAGTCACGTGCAATAGATTTACCTCTATTACCTTTAATGTCTGCAACAGGAAAAATTCCCTGTTTTAATTGAATCATCTCATCCCACCTTTCTTTCTGTGGTCAAAATTAGAGATAAAAAACAGTATGGAAAAGGATTTGATGAAACCTTCTTCCTTTGCATGCATTGCTGAAATAGATTGATAAGTTGACAGAATAATTGGGCACCTCTAATTATATTTCTGCATGGCTTGTAGATCCCATTCTCAGTGACCTCTGTGTGGCAACTGGCAAATGGAGAATGTGTTCAAGAGGAACCAGATACTTTTCTCCACCCAGTCCTTGCAGTAATACCCTTTCTCCAACCTCCTATGCCTGATTTTATTTAGGGCACTCTTAGAATTTTACATCCATATGATTTTCTTTTACTTGAGGAATGGCTGGGCAGTGAGTTGTGAATTATGCTGTAGAAACTGTAAAAAGGAGGCTTGGTGTGACTATTCTTTTTTACCTTATTTTACAAGCAAACTCATTGTAAACTAGACTGATTTTTCTGAAATAAATAATGGCATTCTTAGCATTGATAACCATGTTCCTATGCATGCAACTTAGTCATAACTGCAACACTTTTGGTAGGAGGGGAGGATGATGTCTCCTTAAAGCTCCATAGCAATGCTGGTTGCCTTGGAGAAGGGGTTTCCATGCCACATGTCACCTTGTTAAGCAGTGCCAGTCAAGATAAAATCTGTGCTGGGGACTATGGCACTTCATCCCTGTGTTTTGCAGTAGCATGTTTTGAAAAAGTTCTTGCATGGAAAAGGTTTTGTAAGATTTGTTAGACTTCTGACGTGATATATAGCTTTCCACCCTAGGAATGCAAAGAGGGTAGATTTCTCATTTGGAATATGTTATTTTTAAGGTGTGTTTGTATAAATGGCTGGCTAGTGGTGGTACATTTGGTTAAAAAATGGCCTGGAAATGTCACAATGTTTAGGGAGAGCAGAAGGAGAGGTGATACTGTACTTCCAAGGCCATACCTGGGGAAAAAGAAAGGTTGGTTTTTTTCCACAGACTGTGACTTGGATCTTGTCTTCAAAACCATATTTTAGTCAAACTGAATTTTTGTTAGTTAGATATCAATTAGATATGAACAGATTATGTAGAAGATGATGAAACCTGTGCACGCACAAAAATCCAGACGTATTTGAGGATCTTGTTTTTTGAATGATGCATGATACCAGCAAACTTTCCTGCATGAGCAGCAAACTGAGAGAATGCTAGATAGCATCTAGTGTCAGGAATGTATAAATTCTAGTTTCCACCAAACCAGAAACTATTATAAAAGCATAAAAATTCAGAGTTGTTGGTTGGGGTTTTTCCCCTGAAAGTGTAGCGGAAAGAGGTCCCCAAAATTTGTGGTGAGGCTTTTGAGACTTGCTCTTCTGACATGCAATACAGCAACTTCAGCTGAAACAGAAATAAAACCAAAATCTCTTGCCTCTGAAAGAAAGGCGTTGTGAGGATGCTTTGTAAAGGTTAGTGGAAAAAGTGGTTGAGCTTTTTTGGGAATTTCATAAGATTCTTTCCTCTGGTTTTGAAGTCTGGCAGCATCTCACTATGTTGCTTATCCAACAGAAGTTCTACTCATGAAAAAATGTTTGTTCTGAAGAATTTGTAAGTTCTTAACCTTTAACTTGTGTGTTTTGTTGTGGTTTGGAAAGCATCCTTATGGGTTTTCCCTTATGCAGAACTTCCTCCCCACAACAACTAGGCTATTTCTTTAGTTCCAGTAGTCATGTGTGATTTTGATTCACTTCAAAATTAAGTGTAACATAAGACAATATTGTAGAAATCTAAAATTTTAAATATTACTGTCATTTTGTGATGAATTTGCCTACAACCTACATTAATTCTCTTAACTTAAAAATTATTTCTACATTTGTTTGTAAGTGTGATGACTATTAGTGAAAGTAAAATATAAATCGATGTGATGTGGAAAATCAGGAGGTTTTTTCAGGTAGATTTATGAACAGCACTTGATTTGGGAACTTTTATGAATATATCTTGAACTCTTCAATGCTGACACCTTTGTGCCAAAGTGCTCTAAAGGGTGATCACTTATTTATAGTGCTGATAGTTTCCAACTGAAGAAACAGCCAAGTATTTTTTTATCTCTAACAAATCAGAGTTCATTCTTGATTCTCTGAAAATTAATCCATCTGTTTAATCTTGGCTGTGCTACCTTTAAAATAAAATAACTAATTCACTCCCATTTTACCACCCCTTCCTTCCTTTCTTCCAAAATTAAATGCATGCTAACATTTTAAAGTAATATAAAATATGGATTTTCTGAGTTTTCTGTGACTGTAGAAAGGTAGATATAGTCTTTGTGTAGAGTATGTACAGAATAATATATGGTTTCATTTTCCACTCTGTATGAGAATAATTTTTTAAAGATGCCTAATTACACTTTTTCTTTTGATGTCTTTGTAATGGAAAAATCTTCCTATTAAAATGAAACAATTTCTAGTTCAGAAAAATTGACTGTGAAACTTTTATCAGTTTTCGTTTCTTAGTTATTTAATCACATTTTATTTATATAAGGTTTATTCAACAAATAACTAGTGTTTGACCCTACCAGTTGCTCAACATCACTAACACAAGGATTTTAAAGATTTTTTGATAGCTGGGTTTTACAGATAAGGGAAGCAGATTTCTACCAAACTGAGCTGAAAATTCATTAGTGGGGCAGGGGATCATTAGCACAGCTGGGCATCCCATTCTGCTTCTCTGACCACTGGACCAGTCAAAATTGAAAAAGGATGCTGCTAAAGCTATTACTAATACTGGAAGAAGTTTGCTGCAAAAAATTCTTGTCTGTTGTCTCATACAGAGATGGGTCCAGAAAGCAATAATAGAAACATTTCACCTGATGTGAATGATTTAGTGGTGGCTACAAGGATATTTATTCTTGTGCTTTTTACATTTTCCTTTGGGATGTGGCTCTCATGTCTCTGAGAATTTTTCTTCCAGCTCTCTAATCAGGAAGATCCATGCTAGGGGATGTAACCTTTTTGGAATGAAAAACAAATGCTTACCTTTGCTATTGCTCTCTAAAGGGAAGTTGTCCTACATGCCTGTAGCCATTACAACCACTTTCCCTTGAGAAACTGGGAATATGTGTGTTTGTTGATCCAAGCAGACTTCATAGGGCCTCAGATCAAGTGACATTGCTGGACAAAAGCTCTAATCCACCACATCCTACCGAGCATTTGATTGCTGTATTAGAGAGGAGGGGGAGATTGTTCTCTTTATTTTGCCAGAAATTGTGAAAGGTTTTTGTATTTAGAAGTCAAGCTTCTAAATGCTTCTAAATACAAAGATGTTTTTGACATATATTGGAACGTCTTGGGTTGTCACTATTGCAGGTAAGTAATTTTCTGTCTGCAAGACAGAGAGGGATTTATTGTATGCTCTAAGCAGTCCTTTTGTTAAGCAACACTTGCTAACACTTCCTGGTGAATGTTGATTGCTGTGAGCACATTTCTAGACATCTGTTGCATGGATAATCAATGCATCATAATCAATTGGAGGTTTTTTCCCTTTTTGTAAGTAAACTTCCTTCTTTTCCTTTTTCTCTTTTTTTCTTTCTTTAAAATTTCTGTAGGACCTGGGGATAACGAAAGTGGGTCATATGAAGCGAATTCTCCAGGGAATTAAAGAGCTCAGCAAGAACACCCCTTTGTCTGAAGTGTAATTATGCTGGTGCTTTCCTTAGAGAGAGAAGAGAAAGTTGCTGGAGAAGCAAAGCTGTTGCAGGCACTTGGAAGAATAAGCACCGGTGTTTGTACAGGCTAGCATCTCTGAGTTCTTGTATGGTGAAGAACTTGCAGCAAGAGTACAAAAGAATTTGTGCCAAAAAAAAAAAAAAAAAGGCAAAGGTTCTGCGAGGACGTTTTCTTGGTGTGCAAATCGGCCAGTTTGGATAAGCCCAGTTTGGTAAATTGATTGGTTGATGGTGAACTGCACTGACTGGAAAATATAATCAAGAAATGATTGCTTTGCTTACATGCAGCTCAGTATGCCTCTCTTTATGCTGCAGCAAGATGTCACCGTACAGCATGAGGTCATCTGGTTATCCTTCCAAGGCATAGCTCCGTAAAACCTCCTGTGCAGGAGACCAGGAAGTTTGGAAGGTTCAACACATGAGCCTGGCAGTGCCGCAGGTATCCAGCACTCGCTGGCCGTGCAGAAGGGGGAGAGATACCTTGTGATACCACGAATGCAAACTATAATGCATGGTGTGCCTGCCTGAATTGTCTGTTGTTCTGTTGCATGACACATCTGATACTTTAAACACTTGAACAACTTTTATATTGGTTTGAATGAGATTTAATTTATTGCTAGAGTGTCTTTTTTTTTTTTTTTTTTCCAGTTTCAGGCACTTTTCTATTCTTCAGTGTTGTGTTATGCCTAAAATGTGTTCTACCGCAAAGGGTGTGTGGGTGTGAAAACTTAGCATTTGTGCCATATCCAGCAGATTATATATGATTGAAACACTGTACAGTTAGATTTTTAAATATATCATGTACAGAAGGTTTATCAGGTAACTAACTTATGAGAATTTTTGAAAGACCGGTACCTCACAAAAATATCAATTGGCTTCCTGCTTGGAAAATGATAAAGAATCTTCTCATGGTGCATTTTAATATAGTTATTCAGTTACCTTAAACATCTGTAGCATATTTGAACTTTTAGGCACTAATGTTTTTATTTATTCTATTATTCAAGAAGCAGGTTTAAAGAGTAATTAAATTTTCTTACAGGAAATGATAATTTTATTTATCATACATAAGAAAAGATTTAAAATGTAGCAGCTGATTTGATTTTTGTGGGGTAAGCTTTTACTCGTTAATTAATTGTTAACTTAAAAACGCATCTGTGTGCATTTCTTTTAAAAGGCATCAATTTGTTTCTTGACAGCACTCCTATATCGGTAGACCATAAAAATTAAAACCCCCAAATTTTAAGGTTTTACACTATGCACGCTAAGATGAATCACATGTGAGACAGTAATCCATGAGTGTAAACAGGTTAAAAAAATTAAAACCATCTTTGTTTAGAAATTGTGCTAGACCAGAGTTTGTAAGGTTATTTACAGTTTACTTAAATGAAACATAGGTTCATAGTTGAATTTCCTGGTTAATTTTTCACAAAAGTATTAATCCAGTAGAAAAATAATTTTCAGATATCTACAAAAAAAATCCAACTTACATGTTTGAGATGACATGACATTGCACCACCACCTGCCAGAAAACTTGCACAGAATCGCTGTTTCCTTGCTGTTCCTAGCAAAGTGTCACTGCAGCACAAGGAACACTCGACTCTTACTTAATTGAGTAGCTTCGACATTTCTTGCACATGAAAGAATATCTTAATATCTATTTCTGTTTTCCTCATAGGCAGCAGGGTAAGATTTCATTTGGTTTTTGCCAAAATTTATTTTCTCTCTGTAAAGGGGCCAATGTCAAGTACTGCATCCTGGTTTTGCCCTCCATTTCTCATGCATATGGCAGGAGTTGTTCCTTGGCTAGTAGATGGGATTCATCCCTTGGAAAGTAAAATCTGTTCTCCTCATAAAAATTCAAAAGACGCAAAACAGGCTTAATTTATATTTAATTGTAGCTCTTTGTGTCCTTGCTGCTGTAGATTCAACAGGCACCACTCTGGGAGCTCTGTGGGCATAACTGATTATTCTGGTAAATAAACAAAAGTAAAAGACTATTTTGTATTAAGTTTTCCATAAAAAACAAACCAAAATATCTTTGCCAAATGATACGGTTTTCATGCTGTTGTATGAAAAGCATATGCAAAAAATGCCAAGTTGGACAAACAATGGAAAGTTTGTTGGGTTTTTTTTTAGTTTATTTTAATGTACTTGACATTCACCCCTTTAATGATGTTCAGATGATACCTGTCAAGTCTTTGTAAGTTTTATTTCTTTTTCTCTTGGGTTGTCTATAAGCGGCACTGTATTTTAACATGTGGCAGCATTCTAGCATATTGATGTTACAATGGACAATGTAGTTAATCTTCTGGTCTATTCAAGGACATAATACATAGAAGAACTTTCTTTGCTTTTCTGATTGTAGGATACCATCTCTTTACATCTTTCAGCCTTGCTGTATGCAATGCATTGAGATGGGCTATGGAACAGGATCTCAAGTCACTGTAGAGGTCTTTGCTGAGTATATTAAAAAATGGGAGCTGCTTTTAGGCAGGGAAAATGGGCAAATGTTGTTTGTAACACAACTTTCTTATGGCACTCCTCACATTACCTCAGTATAGGACAACTGAACAATGATCATTTTTCTAAATGACCACCAAAGAATTTAACTTTGATTGTCCTAAGCAGTTTTTTTAAAATGCATGAGTAGAAGAAAAACCTGTAAGCATCATTTGTGCTGTATTTATTAGATGCCCAGGAAAGCAGATTTTATGCAACTCTATGCCTTAGACTAGTGTTGGCTATGAAGTGCAAATGTGTTTGACAGGGAGGCTCAAAATATTTTATGGGGGTTCTCTGCAGAGGTCATGGATTGTAACTGTGTTTAAGTGATACGGCTTTTCTAAAGACTTTTGAACACAGTGTTACTCTCTCATGATTATTCTGATGTCTGAGTATTGGGGGTTTTTCCTTACTGCTGTAAAAGTTCCAGCTCCAAGAACTATGGCCATAAATAGCTACATTTTTAAATGAACTGCATTTGTATTTTAATCCTGACGTTAAAAGTGCTTCAAAGCATACATCCCAGTATTTCAACAAAACCAAGGTAAACACATCCCTAAAAGCAGTTAGTTTTTTAGAAAACAGAGTTTATCCTAATAGATCCGGTGGAGCCTGATTCAGCGTGCTAGATTTATGAAGATGATCACTATACAAAGTTTACTGGATGAATTTTTTTCCCCCCTAGTTGAATACCTGTGA
Organism: Atrichornis clamosus; assembly: GCA_013400975.1. NCBI lineage: Eukaryota > Metazoa > Chordata > Aves > Passeriformes > Menuridae > Atrichornis > Atrichornis clamosus. The sequence goes on from WBMZ01006027.1 coordinate 21,327, forward strand.
TTTCCATGGTAGTAGACATTACGGTCTGAAAGGAATGCAGAGTAATCTGCATTTTTTTTTGTTGTGACTGATATTCATCTATATGAAAAGCTCTACATCTCAGAGAGAGGAACACAAGAAATGCATGTTTTAAAATGGCAGCAGGTTGCTAAATGCATGTTTCTGTTTTGTCATTTTCAAATAGATTTTTCCAGTTCACTGTATACAATTGCTCTGATTTGGGTTATGCAAGTTTTGCCTTTATAAACTGTAATGCCTTCTTCTTAGAAACTGATTGAAATCAAGCAAACTCATTGTTCATGGTGGGATTTTTTATAATACTTCAAAGAAAAAAGGTTCAAAAAAAATTTTTTTTATATGATGGCAAGTGCAAATTTTCTTTGATAAATTTTTATATATCTCCCCTTAACCACTATTTTTTTTCTCCTGAAGATCCCTTAAAAAAAAAACCAAGAAAACTTTGAACTTGGAAGAGCAGTAAAATGTAAAGCATATAATCAAAAACCCTGCCAGACCATTTCAATCCAGTATTTCTTATTTTGGGACTGGAGTAAACATGCTTGGTCCTGTAATAATAATAAATAGAAATCACCTTTCTCTATCCTGCCCAAAGAAATTAATACTGCAGTGTTGCATAACTGGAATTCAAATGAGAGGAATTGATGCTTTTTTTTTTAATAAAGATCCATTTCACATTTTCCTGCCAATTTTACACTTTAATTGAAGTCGGTGATGCTAATTCACTTAATGAAAATTTCATGATGCCTTGATAATGAACAGATCTTACTTCAAGGGTAGAATCATCAGTGTTTTTCAATGCATCTGGTCTTCATTTCGGGAAGACTGGCAGGAGATATTTTTCACATGTAATGGAAAACTAATATATAAAGCGAATATGATAGGATGTTTTATAGTCCTACTTTAAAACTAGATAGTATCCATAGATATAATTCCAATGGACATGTAAGACAAAACCCCCCACGGTGATTCCATTTTGCTTGATGCTTCCTATTAATGATTGCATTACGAGTGTTTACTACTGTTACTGCAGTACTCTCTCTGTGCCCCTGTGTATTAAGTTTTTGCCTATTAGTTCAGCAGTTCTGGTAATTAATAATTAGCAGTGCAAAAAGTCATTGTGAGAGGTAAAGTCACAAGGAATGTATACTGTTGAGGGTAACAGAGATGGAGCAATCTATTTAGCTTACAACCAGGTAATCATCTTGTCACTCGAATGAGTGAGAGCCACAGAAAATTAAATCATTCTAAATTTATTTTTCACCCCAATAACTTAAGTACCTCTCAACTGCAGCATCCTGGGTGTTACATTTATAACACAGGCTCTCCCATATTTTTGACTCTGTTTTCACGGATGGTATGTTTTGTGGTATGATTTTCATATCATCAAGGTTTGATGCTGCTTGTTCTAACTGCAAAGATCTGTAAGAACTGTACATGACTGTATCACTGTCTTAAGTAAAGGAACGAGTTTTGATGGCTTGAGGAAGCTGAGGAGTTTGGACAGGATTTAAACTTTGGACAGGATTTAAAATATCTCTGCTGCCTCTTCAATGTTGAATGGTAGCATCAGCAGAATTGATAAAGGATCATTTGGTAATTATCAATAGAAAATCTTTACTGGTTGTATAAATTCCTGTATTTATATCTAGAGTATAGTGTGGAATTGATCTTTTTTACAAAAAGAAGAGGAAATTCTAGTTGTTTCTTACTACTGTTGCATTAGGTTTAAAAGTGTTAGCTTATCTACTTGAAATGCTCATTTCAGCCATACAGAAGCCCAGTCTTTTTCTCAGAAATTGTAATCCATTTGAAAGCTATCTGGAGACTTTGAGAAGGCTATTTCTGTAGCCAGTTGGAGCTAATACCAAAATTCATAGCAACTTCTGTAGGCTTAATGGTGATCACCCTCAATATTTTAACTGAAAAAAAAATATTTTGAAGAGTTTGTGGTTTTTTTCAGTCCATAGAATTAATCTTTAAATGTCATCCACTCATCATACTTAAATAATAAAATATCAGCACTGTTAACACTTTTGCAAATAAGTAAAATATTGATTAATACGTACCCAAGAGTATTCCTGGGTAAATTGTAACCAATTTAGTAACCAGTCAATTTAGTGTAACCACTGTAGTGGTTAAAGACCTACCACCTTCAGAACAGTCAGCAGAAAATTCATATATGTACATGATAGAATTACAAACGCCTATTTTAAATAATTCAAGACTTGTTCCCCAGTTGACAAAAACTTGGTAAGCTCTCTGATGGGATTTTGAGTTCATATAGCCTATTACTTGTGTGAGGACAGAAGAAGCTCGTGCCTAATTTATGTTTAATACCAATCATGTCTCTACTAATGTTTTTACACTGTTTCCCAGCTCCTGTGTCTGGATGACTTCCCAGCTTCTTGGCAAGATGAGACCTTTGCATGTCTCTCCATGATTTCTGTTCAGAAAAGCTGGACAGGAAGACTGGGAAAAAGTCGTAGGGTGTTCCGGGAGATCAAGATAGACAAAGGCTTCAGGCTCCAAAGCCTCGCATAGCCATGGTGGGCTAAAATCCTTTAACTTATACTCCTGCAATCCCTGCTGGAAGCTCTATCTAACGATTAACACTGTAGCTACTGGAATGCCCTTGGAAAGAGAAGTGTTTTGGCTAACTCTACCAGCTGTGCAAGACATTGAAGATACTTCAGATTATGGTAGCTATTAGTAGGACAAATATGCACGTGACGAATCAATATTTCATTCTGTGAAACAAATGCTTTGGAAAAATATAGCTGTACTATTATTCAAAGACTAGTGTTAGATTGAAAACCTACTAAGTATAAAAGCAATATGGTACAAAGTTTAAAGTAATTTGGAACTATCTTCTTCCAAATTCATTGGAAACAACTATATTAGGAAGCTGTGTTTTACCCAGGTGTAGCTATACAAGAGCATGTGAACTGGAAGGTGGAATCAGGAAGAAATGAACTAAAAGTAAAATTGGATAGTTTGTTTTCATTATGGAAATTGTGTGAAAAGCCAAAAATAAAATCTTCACAGTGCCCTAGATCCCTTCTATGACTTTTTAAAGTGAGTTAGCGTTTTAAGTCCTAATTTTATTAAACTGAAGCATTAATTGGATAAAAACCAGTTTAATTAATAACCTGACAGTGCCATTGAGAGGGAAAGAGTTACAGATATAACTGTGTTTTTCACCTGGTGTTAGTTGAAGTAAGCTGTATTTGGGACTAATTCTCTTTGCAGTCACAGTCAATTATTTTATGAGTGGGGAGGTTGAGGAAAGCCATTTGAAGCTGTGTGATCTTGCTTTTCAGGGAGGGAGAGCACATGTGCTGACAAGTTGGGTCTGGGGGATTTTGATGAGAATTTTAAGGATACAAGATTTTCTAGTTGGCCAGTTTAGTAAGGTTTGCAACAAGCACACAGGCATGCAGACATCCACTGTGAAGATTCCTGGTAGCACTGACCTCTCACAAGATGCCATCTCTATATATTGAAACAGGGATTTGGACTGTAGCACTCAGCCAGATTCCAGAGGATTTTCTGCAGGCATCTGTCACTTGTGGTGTCTGTACTTTCTGTCCTGGTTTTATGTCTCCTTAAATCATTCACCTTGAAAAATGCAGTTGTCCATATATGACAAAAATGACCATTTTTTCCAACTCGAGCACAGCTTGTGAACCTGCCCTGAAATAATTTGTTTCATTAGCCACCTTCTTACATTATATCCTTTGAATCTTAAAAGAGCTGAAACATGGCACCTCCCTAGAGCTGCCAGTTACCTTAGTAATTTGATATGCTTGTATGTTGAGGGGATCATCCAAGGGCAAGGTAATCACAGTGGGAGATGAGATAAGCAATAGATGGGATTTGTGCAAGCTGTTGAGTTTCTTCTGAAAGGTGAAGAGGGCCTGATCTCTGCACCTCCCCTCTGGCCCTTCTCCATTGCTGTCATCGCACACAAATAATTTGTCACCAAATATGAGCAGCTTCTTGTCATAATTCATGGTGATTGCAAACATATCAGTCAGTACTAACAGAACTTCTCACTGTCACACCTGTATGTCTGGAGCAGGTATTTTTAAATGTCAAGCACTATGGAATTGCATGAATGTATTTTTAGTGTATGTTCTGGCATTTATAAAAAAGGTAAATTTCATCTAAGGGTATTTTAAAGGTTCTGAGAGGATCCCAGCCCAGCATGGGTGGTTTCTGTTGTGAGCCAGGCTTGTAACTTAAACGAGTATTCCAGTCAAGTACAACTGCTAGTCAATTCTGTAGTAACATCCCCTTCCATGCATGAGTGGATGCATGAAGTACACATGGAGGTGTTGCAGAGATGTGACTCCGTCTCGTTCTCTGCGTAACTCATCTATGTCGGTCTAAATAGCAGTTTGTAGCAAAAAGCTGAAACACTTCATTTCCACTCAGTTGAAAACCATATTCAATTGAAAATGAAAGCATCTAACATGATTTGTACTGCTTGAGGTAAAAACTGGTGTGTACTCAGTAGTTTCAACCCTTTGTTTCCCCTTCTTCCTCTTCGCTCCACAAGAAAATTCATCATCTTTGCAAACATATAGATCTGTTGAGACTTAGGCATGTGCTTAGCTTTAAAACAGTACTTTAGTGCCCCTTGGAGAGTGTTCTTGTATTTCAGTTTTAGCATTTACATGTAAGCTATTTACATGGTTTGGGTAGAGGGAAATTGCTCCTCACGTAAAAGTGATCATCAGATTGATCATGCGTAGACTTTTAAACACCATACCTATTAATGTTGTTCTCTTGCCAGTATTTGCGTGTGTTTGTGTGTGAATATGTAGAATCTAGTTTGTAGTGTGTATGTGAGAGCACATCTGTACATAGAGATGTATATAAATACCCTGGTTTTGCCCAATATAAAGATGCCAACTTGTGTGTAGAGCCAAAAAAACTTAAAACTATACAGTGCTTGAGATGCTGCATTGTTTTTATTATAGTATTTTTTATATGAGATGAATTGCAGGATGTTTACAGATGCTTATTAATATTTAACTTATACAATGGAGTAGCAGGATGTTTATGATTGTTGTCAGCTAAAGAATTGTATATGATTCTGGGTGAAATTTTGGCTTTTTTGAAATCCTTGGCAAAACTCCCATTGATCTCACTGGGGCCAAGATAATTCCCTATGAATCTGTTGTTTACTGGCTATTTTCCTACTGTGATAATTTTTTTAAATGAGTGAAATGTATTTATTTTTTCCCGATGTGAAATCTGCAGTTTCTATTTGGATTTTTCTACAGAACCTGCAAACTATGACACAGGCGGGAATATATGCCTCAGAGAATGTACAGAATTTTTCATTGATCTGGTCCTTGAATATGTCTAAGAAAATACCTTCTAAAATGACTTTTGTAAGATTTAATACAGAATCATCTAAAAAAAGATCACCATTCGTACCTCTCTCCACAAAGAGGGAATGCAATGTGGCAGGTGAATATGAAGTATTCACTGATGACTAAAAAGTAGTCCTGTCTGTTTTGTATACCTACTGATTTCACGCAGCTCACCTGTCTCTGCAGATCTGGTATGAGACCCTTGAAGTACCTTATCCAAAAGTACCTTATTGGGAAAACAAATGTTACATAGTAAGAATGTGGCTTTAAGCTTCTCATCAAGACATGGAGGTATCTTCAGAGCCTGTGCGTTGAATGACTTTTGATATTCCAGGGATGAATTAAAATGATTAAAATATTAAGAGGTAAGGCAGATCAGACAACTGCTTGACATTAGAGAAATCGCATGTCTAGAGACAGAAGGATCAGTTCTTTAATAGCACAAGGGAGGAAAAATATCATAATGCAGCGCTTCCTAAATCCCTTTCCAGGGTATCTTTTAATTGTGTATGCTCTAAGTGTATTCTTCGTGTAAAAAGACATATGGCTGTGAAACAGCTAAATCGATGTGTCCTAATTTCTTCATCTAAGGCTAACAACATCATTTTCAAACGAGAGCTGTCATGCACTTTGAAATGCATGTGTCTGGAACAGGTAAGTTTGTATTCATCCTCAATAGTCATTCCAGGTATAGTCAGACTGGTAAAATGAGGTAGTTATGTCAAAGTTATCAAAAACTGAAGAAATAGCAAGGCAGACACATTCCCTCCTGAGGCTCTTTCTGAAGACATCTGTGCAAATGTCCACCACTTCCAGGAATCTTTTCCTGTAATTCCATTTAAGAAAGGATCATTTTTTGGATTCCTATTCTTCCCCTTGCTAATAAGGCAGGAAGTATGCACCTTGGTTGAACTTTCCAGGAGTTTGTTGGCTGTAGAAATAGTCCTCAAAAGAATAAACAGCCGAGGCAGTCAGTAGGCTTGTGAGGGATACACCGGGCACTGCCTGGCCTCATTAGTCTGCTAGTGTGGATCCAATTACAGATTTGTGGGGAAAAAGCTCCTATGTGCTCCTGCTGCCCTTGGTGGCGAGGCTTCATGGTTGTTAGTGGGGGCAGATGGGTGCCCAAGCAAGGAGACACCTTTCCTTTAGCATGTTGGTTCTCTTTCTGCAATTCTAATCAGGACTGGAGCTCAGGACACACCTTTGTTTGTCTGAAAGGCCATGTGATACGTGAGGAAATGAGGAGGAAGTGGCTGAAGGTCTGCATTCTGCCTTTAGTTTCCTGCCATGAAGCTGGTGTAAGGCTGGGGCAGCTTAATTAACCTTTGAGTGCTTCACTTTCTCCGCCCATGGGAATAGGGATGCTCATCACCTCTGTACAGCCCGCTCGAGTCCTGTAGGAGAGCAGTGTTATATAAGCAGCTGAGTTTTACCCACACTCTATTATATGTAGTAGAAATAAATGACTTTTGTCCGTAACACTGCAAGAATTGCTTTTCCTAGTTCCAGTTCTCTTTGATGACCTACTACGTCCTGGGTAGTCAGTTTTGAAGCTTAGCAATTGCTCTAATACTTAGAATTACACACATAGCAGGCTCTGTTTGCTGCAGAAAAGAGTAAAATTTTAAACTGCCTGACAAAACTTGCCAATGAAGTATATCTAACAGAGCAGGGGTGTAACTTTTGGCTTTATTTACTTGTAATAATGGTAAGGAACAGTGAATTTTGTTTGTTTACATACTGTTTACAATGGCACAGTTTTATTTTTAATATATAAAAACAATTGAGGTATTTATTGCATATACTATTTTAAAGATGTTTTATGTGTTTTCACCTTTGGAATATATTGTTACATTTCCTTGTACAGATAATTTGGGTGGCTTTGTTAATATAGTTAGTAATTTTTATGACTACTAAGTGACCAGTTTTCCGTGCCTTTTTATTGTTGGATGCATGATTACATATTTATTATTGTATGGAAGTCACTGAGATGTGTATTTTTGTATTCTGCTGGAAGCAATGGTTGATTTTATTGTACATGATAAGAGATGCCTTCCATAATGGGCACTCGTATGAGATCTTCCTTCCCAAATAAACAGAATGCATTCAATGTATATAAGTCCTTGAATTTTTTTTGTGTCTAGAAATCAGTGCAAATCCTTGAACATCATGACACTGAATTTTAGATGTCATCCACTCAAAATGTGAGCTGCTACCAATGTAATAAAATTCAAACCAGATTTCCCCATCGAAATCAGTACAATGGCAAGTCCTTGGCACAGTGTAAGACTTTGGAATTTAAAAGAAAATTCTGTATGTTAAAATGAAATAAAATTTGGATGAATGACTATCAAGCATCATTTCTATTCAGTCTGCCAGAGACTGCCTGAAAATTGTTTTAAATGATGGGCTTTGAATACAGCTTTTATACATCCTTTATACGGCGGCGTGCAAACCCAGATGTAAGTAGGTCACTGTGCATGTAGGTGTTCACATCTGCAGGGATCTTTCGCTGGATCCTGCTGCCACACAGCGCATGAAGTGTACAAACAGATCTGCACGTGCATCCACGGCAACAACAGTCGGTAGAACAGCACGCTCAGGAGCGCCCGCTTTGCCACAGGTAAGTGGCAGCGCAGCAAACACATTTTCCCTCAGCAGCGAGGACTGGGCCTCGCTAACCCCAGCCCAGATAAACGCTCCCCTGGGCTGACTCCAGAGGGCCATTCTGCAGGCAATCAGCAGCAGCCGTGCTGCTAGGCTGGTACTTACCACACGACATGATGGGAAAGCTGCCACAATCAGTGGCATATACAGAAGGAAAAACAGTGTGTGTAGGAACCTAAGTCAGTTCACAAAGGCAATAATCTTGTGATGGATGAAGTTGTCTTGTGGTTGGGATCCTATTGTCCTAAACTGATCGTACAGTGGAGAGGCACCTTTATGGATAAACCAGGATGCTTAAAGGTCAGTGCTGGAGATTTTAATGCACCATGAATTCCAGGTGCTTACAGTTCTCTTAGGATTGAAGCCTGTACTTTAATTTGGGGTGTGTTTTGGGAGCATTCAGTTTCTTTGACTAAACTGAAATGGTGGCAATGATCGAAGCTGTGACATAAATGGGAGACTGTAGTAGGAGAAATAACTAATAGGGTAAAATAGGGAACACCACTGGGGCTGGCACTCTGCAGTATGTGAGGAGACTGGGTGTGATGGTGCTTGGACACCAGGAACCCTCCAGAATAGTTTCTAGCAGTTAGACTGAACAATAAGGTAGGCTTCCCATAGTTCATCTTGCCCATAAATTAGATTTCTGTGAATAAGAAGACAAAGAATGTGAAAAAATGTACTTGGATTATAAACCTTAATTTGGAAGATGCACTGAGGGAAGTTTTTAATAATTTTAAGAAAAGTTTGGTAAATGTGTGTACTTTCCATACCACATTTTAGTATTTGTGGTATATAATCAATCTGTTCATGTTAGTGGCACCAAATAGCTGATGATGAAGTCTGAAATAGTGCTATTAACTCCTACCACTAAATTGATAAAAACTTGAAAAAAAGAAAGTAGTAGACAGGCAAGCGTTGAAATCGGAAGTTCCAAAGGAAATTTAACAGAGTTATTGCCCAGGCAGTTTATCAGAAAGGGCTGCATGGATGTCTTGTGTAAAACACAAAATCTAGTAGCAAATTATTTAAAGAGGTTTGGTGGGGATGGCATGATAAACTACAAGTGCAAAAATGAAATTGGTGCAATGTAAGCCACTCCTTCATTTCATGTTAATATTAGAATATTGGAATGGTGAGCATGGTAAAAAGTGGGGAACAAAAATTACTTTTAAATTATGCCATTCAGGCCACTAAAAGTTTGTGTTTAGGTTAAAATCTACCCATTCTGGGAGGAGCTATAGGAATACAGCACTAGCCTAAATTGGCTGTGTATTTAACTAGATGTTTGCCCCATTTCCTTAGGAGTCATTGCAGACTGTTTCCTAATGACATAAATGCAGTTCTGATCATATTTAAAACTATACCTTTTGAAAATAAAATATGTCAGTGGAACCACAGCTTTGTGTGTCCCCAGCCATCTAATGGCAGAAAGATGCCATGGAGTGAATCTGTCTTGAAAGCACGACAAAAGGCAGGTGCAGTAGCTTCTCTCCTGGCCAAATGCACCCAGATGAGTGAAAGCAGCAGCTGGCCCGTGTCCTCCTCCTTCAGATGAGATCCGAGAGGATCAACACGGAAGTGCATCTTTCTTTTTATAGAGGGAGAGATGAGAGATGAGAGATGTCATGTCCATGACATGGGACATCCTGGGATGTGGCAGATGCCTCGCTGAGGCAGCAGGACTTTTTGCTCTAGCTTTAGTTTCCATTTCCTTTCCCTGACAGGAGTGCACAGCTGTGCCTGCACTTGCCCCTCTGAACTCTTTTTTCCCCTCTGCCCTTCTGCTTTTATTTGCATCTCCCATGGCTCAAAGGCTTCAGCCCTTCTCAAGTACCTCCCTTCATTTCCCTGTTACATTTTGCCGAGTGCGATTTCCTTTCTTCAACTTCATTCCGAAAAAAAATCCATCTGCTGCCTAGTGACATCAGTGTAACAGCAGATGCGTGTTCTCCTGGCAGTCACATTATCCTCGGAGTGGATAGTTCATTCATTGAAATCAGACACGTAATACCTCTGAACCCCTAGCACGCTATCCCTGCTAATAATAATAATCATTTGCTAATGGTGTAACGATTCAACTGATGGCGTGTTTTCCCTCGCTCTGATGGAACACTGCTTTGCTGAGACTTCCTGGACTCAGCGTTTCTGACCCGCTGTTGAAGCCACCAGTACTCTGAAGGTCAGGTCAGCAAGTGTTCACACAGGAGCCTGCAAGTGGTGTCAGACTGTGTACTTCTGATTTACCCTTGGTGAGTTATTTTCCAACTAACTTGCTTAAAAGCATTCATTCAATCAATCAGAGATCTTAGGAGGCTCTTTTCAGGTGAATATAAAGGAAAAAAAGCTCAAGAAGTTGAAGATGCCATGGAGCTGTTCCCAAAACATGGTTTCTTTGGAGTGAGGGGAAGCTGCTTTTTTAAGGATTGTAGGTTCACAGGTCACTTCAGAGAACTTGCACAAAAAGCTTGGTGGTAGTGGTTTCAGGCTGTCCTTTCTCCTTCACCAGCTTCTAATAGCACTGGGAGGAGCAGGTGGGTTCTGGGCCCAGCTCCTCATCCGAGACAGAGTGACTGTTCAGAGGGGAGTGCCTTTACCTGGAGTGCGTGGGCAACCCTTTCCTAAGATTAAAACACATGTGCTTGAATAAACAGGAAGTTATAAAGTGCGTTTTTCAAGCACTGACTTTCTAACGCGATGAGTTTTACATGATTCTGCTCTGGCATTCTGTCTCTCACTTCCTCTCAGGCCCTTCACCCTGCCACCATGTTTTGAGCATCTTCTTTCAGGTCCTAACCCCAAAGAAATGTTGATACAGAAGAGACACTCCAGATCAAGAGAAGGGAGAGCATCAGACAGCATTGACTGCCTTGTAAAATCCAGTTGAAGTATGAAATTATTTTCCAGATGCCAGTTAAAGTCACATGTAATTTGTTATCTTACTTATCAGAAGAAAATAACTAAATGAGTTTATATATGAATAAAAATCAAATATGTTCCTTCGAGTTTATGAAGGAATTAGGCAGCTACACAGGGAGAGATGGAGGAGATAATACCTGTGCCAGCTCTGCTCCATCACAGCATCAAGAAATGAACAGCATAAAATTTACAGCTGCAGTGTAAAACCTTCACAGAGCTGTCTTAGGAAGGTATATACTGTTTTACAAATCAAATGTCCTCAGAATTAAAATTTTCAATATAATTTTATCTCCCTGTGACCACTCTGTCATGAAAATGATTACTCTTTAATTCCCAGAATCTGAAGCCTATTTAAATTATTGATAGGAGTATTAATTAAATCTTCCAAGCATTGTGGAAAGAGTAGCCTGGGAAAATGAGCCTAAATAGTAGAAAAATACAATAACAATTAATTATGTCAGCACAATCAATCACCATTTATTTCTCAGCCAATAGGAACCATTGCTAATGGCTGATTAAGCTCAATTAAGGTTTGATGCAAGTACTAGTTTTTAAATAGAAGTTAAATTAGTAACTCATATTATTTGCTAGCAGGGTCAACAAGACATCATGGCTTATTTTTTTGACATAAATCCCCTCTCAAAATGCATATATTTTGAAAATGAGATTCAATGTCCTGTGTTTTCTTAGACAGCTGGTCAATCTGGCTTTTTATTAATGACTTTTTCCCTTGTTGGATTAAGTGGAGGAAAAACTTGGAACATAAACCCTTGTGATTCTTTTACATCTGTTAAGCTAATAGCCAGTTTGAATTCTTCTGATATCCAGACTAATCCCCGGGGGGAGTGGAAAGAACTAATACGTTTCCTTAATTTAGAGAGGGCTCCTATCTTCTGTAGACCTACTTGCTTTGTGAGTTGTGGGGACCTGACCATCAGGCTGCCTTTGGGTTGGTAGGGGGGGTTTGCCTGGGAGGAATCACAGTGCTGGAAAGATGTTACATGATATTTTACCAACCCGTTGAAGTTCCCATTCTGGCTGCCAGAACTTGTTGCTGCCACCTCAGTATCCCACCTTCCACATTAAACAGAGAAAAATGAGAATTTTAGGGTGCAGACCATGCTAAAATTCTGTTGCACCTTAGTTTTGGGCACTGAGTGACTCTGATGTGTAAGGCGTCAGTGAGCATAAGATGTGTGCAATGATGCTGTTGAAATTTCTTGTAAGACTCACTATTTCCCCAAAGCTTTGTTTGCTTTCAATATTAAGTAATTTTACTTTTATTTATTTAGAGTTCAAGACCTTTACAGTAAATCAAAGTTTTCTTTTAGCATTGACTCTTTCTGCTGCCCCAGAAGTCACCCTCATTTAGAGACACAAATTACAACTGTTAGGAGGTCTTTCCCAGAAGACATTCAATACCTCAGCTGAAATGCAGTTTATCTTTCTGAATCCATTTCCTCTCGTCCTATCCTTTTGATAGTCAAAAATAAAACTGGAGCAAAAAGCCTGCTGGTAACGCCACACTTTATAGGGCAGCTGCATCTCCTACCTTCCAGTCTCCTTTGGCCCTGGGTGTCTTTGAGGGCATCCAGTGCCCACACTGGAGGTGTCTCTTCCTTCAGACACATGATCAACATTTTACAGAGGTGATGAAGTTTTAGCATGAATAGCATGATGTATCAATAGGTGCACAACTTGTGCAAATTGTACTTTTAATCCCCTCTTTCACACAGAAATGGATGGGATTTCCCATTTCCTTTAAAAGCAGGCCACCTAGTGCTTGCAGAGCTTCCGCACAGAGAGAGGCCCACTGCCAACACCTCGGTTTGCTCCCTCATTTGCACTCCTTTTAAACCACGGAACTGCGCCCCTGCTTTTCGAAACACACTACGCCATCGTGCAGCTTAAAGGAACAGAAGCTGCAGGTTGTTGACTTCTCAGGCCTGTTCCCTGTCTGGCTCTCTGCTGCTTGCTCGGCTCCAGCACTGGGTTTTGTCAGACCCCTCTGTCAGCCAGCATTAACTCCCAAATATGGCCAAGAAGCATCAAGGAACGTGACTATGTGGTTGGGTTCACTGAATTAATGAACTAAACCCCGTGCTAGAAGGATCTAGCACCACAACGGGCCCAGTGAGGCGGCAGTACTGGGAAAAAAGAGGATTGACAAATGGGAAAGAGAGGACAATATTCCCCTTTCACTACCACCAGCAAGCTGGCAGAAACCGCATCCTCAGGTTCACCAGACAAAAAGAGAATTAAGGTAGAAACACTGACAGCTTCTTGTTCTCCAGACGGGCACCAGGGCACTGCAAGAGGAAAACAAATGTCCCAGTCCTTTACAAGTGCTATTAAAAAATCATGAGCCAGTAGTATCCCTACTGGAATGTGACATCTCCAAAGAAAGCAGAAAAGCACAGCTTGGAATGATGTTACTAATTCTGTAGCTGTATGACATGTAGACACGTAACCAGTGTCCCAGGACGATACTTTATCCCAGCATTTTGCTGGAGCTTCCTTTCCTCCTCCCCGTGAAACAAGGAGAAGACCCAGTCATCTGCTGTTATTAATGGTCCTGTGGCACTTCTCATAGAGTGTCAAAATTCTAGTGAAGGTAAATCCCGTCCAAATTTTGTTTTGTATAAATTGGATTAATCTCTTGGTGAGAGGTGGGTTTGGGGGGTTTCGTGCATGTGTAAGATGTGTAAATATTGAGCTATTCAGCCCTGTATATGGTGTAGCATAGCTAAATTCAGCCCTGCATGGCTGCCAATATATTTGGCAATATTCTCCTTTGATTGCATGGGTTTAGCCTTTTAGTTAAAGTGAAAAATCAGTAACTTTTCATTCTAATCCACTTTTAAAGTAGTGCAGAGTTCTTATTTTCATTAAAAAAGAAAAACAAAAGGAAATTTAACACCAGCTAGAGGATCAAACTGTATCACTAACAAGAAAGTTTCTAGAAACCCTGTGTCTTAGACTGCAAAACTTGAGAAAATTACTAAATAATAGAAGTTATAAATAAATGTTTTCTATATTTGGTCTCCGTTGGGTAATGGGCAGCTTCATAGAACTTATCTTTTGTTAACTACTCTCAAGAGATGGAATATGGGCTGGGTTGTTGGATCTGGGATGGAAATGCTGACATTTATATGGTGGTAGGAAATTTAACAGGGGAAGAGGTCTAAACAAGTTTCTTTCAAATCCAAAAAAGCTGTTGTAGTTGTAGTTGTAGTTGTGCTCCTCAGTGCATCGTCCTGTTGGCAGAACCTTAGCTTTTACTTAGGATCATTTCACGTTAGTTCTGTATCATCCTGACAAGTCTTCTTCACCTGAAGTGTGCATCATTATCTTTCCTGAAAAGAACTGGAAAACACCCACACTAAAAGGCCTCAGCAGAACACTTTATTTTAATGAATATAATGTATTTTATTTTCTGTAGCACAGTGTGTATTTTTCACTCACATATATACTACCCTCAAATATACCATACAGCCATGCTAAGTTGCAATTTATTATTTCTATTAATGATAAATATTCATTTCAAATTTTCAAATAATATCTTAAAACTCATCACATATAAAACTGAAATCAAGTTTACTTAGAAACCCAGCCTTAACATTATCAATATATATCAGGTTTCTGCAGTCTCTTCAAGTGAATTTACATGGAAAATTATCCTCCCCTGGCACACCTGAGACAGAAGGATATTAAAAAAGTCCAGCCTTGAATTAGAAATAAGCCAAAAAAGAGGAAGCTATAATTTGTACTCTGGATCCTGCACATACGTCATTTCACAGGTTCAGGCTCTTCCCCATCACACACCAGCTCTCAGGAGTGGTCTTGTGTGTTCTAAAACTGTCTTTCATAAAAAACACCTTCTATTTTTGTGATAGGGAAAAATGCGTCCCAAAGCTGCAAAGCTCCAAAAGGTTCCTCCTCCCTGGATAATAAAGGAGGCAGGAGCAGAAAGGGTGCCTTCAAGCAAACCTGTCTTGCCAGAGCCTGAGGGAACCAGGATGGGAAAACAAAACATTGGACTATTTCCTAACAAGAGCCACATGCAAAGTCCTCAGTGATTCTTCTGACGCCCTGCAGTTCTTCCCCACAAAAATCATTCCTCTTGTTCAGCTTTCAACCACAAAAAAGTGCTTTCTACGCCCTGAGAAATCAACACATTTTGCCAATGAATAAGCTAAATCAGATCAATGCAACTTTGTTTTCTGGTATAAAAATGGTAAAGTTGGGCTTGTAGGGGAATGGAAATCCATTTCCATTTTTCTCCTTTGGTATGATGTGTTTTAAAGGGAATATTACTTAAGAACCCATCACCAGTGTGTTATTGTAACTTACCCTTCAGTGGCTTTATTATACTATTAAAGTCAGCTCATTAAGAATTAGGTGGTTCAACACGTATGACTATCATAGACCTTTTAGCATAAAGTAAAGAAATATAAGTATTATCAATGCTTCAGCATCAATGCTTCGTTCCCTGTACCCCAACTTCACTGGCCCTAGAGAACAGAAAATAGAGTTGGCCAGTCCTTACCTAACTTTTATTAGCAGGGAAAAACAAACCTTTTGACTGTGATCTTGCAAGATAATCAACTTGCAGGGACAAGCCTCAACATTTCCATGTATTCAAAGCTGATGGAATTCAAAGCTACTGGTAATTCTGAAACCTTTTTGGCAGATAAGGAAAAAAATAAATCAATACCTTTACAACACAGCTTTCAGGATCAAATTCTGGTTTATCTATAGCACATCTGCTTTGTTATGCAGCAGATGGCCAGGCAGTTATCTGAAAGCAAATATTAATTCTCGTTTTTCCATTCATTTATAGATAGAACAGTGTCTTATCAGTTGTAAGTGATGACACATTGTTGAAGTTCAAACAATTTGATTTTAAAACACTTTTATTATGTTCTCAAATATTTCTAATGCAGTTTCATGCAACTGAGCAAAGAGACAATGGATTACATTTTGATTTTATATATTTAAAAAATAAAATATATATCTCCCCTGCTCTAAAGTGTAAGTGACCACAAAAAAGGAACTTTCCTTTCAACAATGTTAAAAATTAACTTTCTTAATGACAAGAATAACTAATACCTCAATGGTATATGGTCTAAAGTACCAAGCAAAATACAGTGCTACCAAGATATGTGTAATTTTAAGCTACATTTTTGCTCTTGAAAAGCTCAACTTACTGTCACAATCAAGTGAGCTGTAACTATGGATAACACCAGAGAACATTCCTGTAGCTCTGCAACAGGTACTCTGTTTTCTGTATGTCACATTTTTGCAACAAGGAACGATGAACACTTTTTCTTAGGAGCTTTGATCTGCTGCCTTCCTGCTCAAAGCAAAATCATGGAGTTGCTTCTTCTGGAAAGTGCCACACTTGGGTTTTTTCCTAGCTGCACTCTGACTTAATGACAGAACATTATAGACATTTTTGTGATCATCTGCGTATTTCTAGATGCAGATTTTTAAAAAATTGTTCGTATTTAGACTCAGGCATAGTTTGTCACTACCCAGCCCATTCCATTACTGCCCCAAGAGACTCCACACATCAGGAGTACACGGGTAATCAACACTTCAGCTGTACTCTGAACATAAATTTCAGGTATCGTTTACATTCTACAAATCTTCTCTGACTGGCTTCAGTGACAGTTTAAAAATGAAATTTATCTGGTTCTCAGTAGGCCATGTAAATGCAACATTTCTGAGCTGAGAAATTTTCCTAGAAAAAGTTAATTGAGAAAATGAAATTGCCTTCAGTGAAGGTAGCTCGGAAACAGCTACTCAGAAATCTTACAGTGGTAGGGAAGGATTCACAGTATTCCTTTTGGGTATTTCTGTCCTTTGTTTCATTTTGGCCAAGATTTTGCATCTTCAAACAGTGATTTGCAAAAAGTCCTTGGAAAGGAGTGTACAGTGACTTTTTCACAAAGGCAACCCCTCAGGGTAAAAATTCCCCCTCTTCGACAGGAGGCTTTTCGGGATTCTTTGTGTTGCAGTGAGTTTTTATACAATCACGTTGATGGAAGAATGAGGCACTCTTAGTTTGTCTCAGGTGATTGTTTCCTTGTCACTCCTAGTTGGCATTTGTTTGTTTGTTTTTGAGAGAGAGAACTGAAAACAAAGTTGGTAGAAGCTGTTAGTACGCCTATTTTGCTGAAAAGGTATCACCAAGACATGTAAGGACTTGGTAGTTTCCAGTCAATATTTTGATGGAAAAAGACAGTAACACTGTAATTAAAGTGTGCTCATGTTTAGAGAACATTTCTATTATAGACTGAATCAGAGAGGAAATTAAATAATCTCCGAGTATGTGGCAACACTGAGGAAATTGAGAATCAGAAGGACTTAAATGACACACAGCAGCAGTTATGTGTAGAATACAAACAAGGCAAGCCAAATAGTCATCCTGAGACTGATTCTTAAACATATGCTCAAGTTATTTCATCTGAGATGAAGAGCACATTTCAGGATATGTTGCAGCAGCACATGGCAAACTGCGTAACAAGTCCAGCAGAAAAGAAGAAAGTGCATCATGAACATTACATTAAACTATTTTCATTGTGGGAAAATAGTCACTATGAAAATGATTTCCAGTTCAAGAATAAACTCTGTAAAACCAGCAATAAAATGCTTAGAAAATATAAAGGTCAATGAACAGCAAACAACTAACATTAAATGCATTTGGAAGCCAGATGCTGTAGCATCTCCACAGTAGTTGAATTTGAGAGAGAAAATAAGTCAGGTTTGCTTACATGTGGAAGGAACAAGATTTGAAATTTGTCTCAGTAAAGCATCTGGTTTTTCTCTGATTTCGCAGCAGGAATATTAGAGTCTACTTAAATAGATGAAATTGCAGAAAATTTAATTACCACTAAACATTTACAAGGAAATTCATTGTTCCCTGGAGTTATCACAGTTGTAGTGATGATGGTATACGACATTTCTGGGCTTTAAAAAGGAAGCATATGCAGCAGTATATGGTTGGAAACAAACAAGAGATGTGTATAGCATGTAGAGTGTCTGCAGATTTAAGGAATAAGATTTATCTTACAATATAAATTATCTAAACATTTGAAAAAAGCAGCTGATACCTTCTATGATGATACCATAACTGTAAACTGCAGGAGGGCAAAGCTGTAATTTTTTTTACAAACTGGTCTGATACCTTTCCAAAAATATGCCAAAAGGGAAAAGTAACTGGAGCACTGCAAGAATTGTGCAACAATGTTTAAGGTTACACTCAGCAAACAGCACTTGCACACAGCTACTTCTGGTGCTCTCCATATCGGTGTTGACCTTCACGAGACCAGCAATGATCAGTATCACTCCCCTTGTTCAGAAGATGTATTTGCCTCGTTACTGCATTTCTGGCAAGTTTGTCTTAACTTAAATTCGTCCACAAATACGGGCTGAAGACAATGAGATAGTGTGTTATCTGATAGCTGACATAAGAGTTTATTCCAGTCTCGCAGTGCATTGCCTGCAGTGACTGTACCTTCTGGTTAGCAGGGCACACACGTGCAGGCACCACGAGGTATTGCTGCTGCCGCACTACGTTACGTGAATGACAATCACAAAACAACAAAACCAAAACAAACAAAAAACTAGCAATCACAAAACTTCCCAAAAAAGGGAAAACTCCTTCATGGGCTTTGGTGTCATCATCAGTGCTTAAGAAAAATTCTTTAATTTAATCAGCTCATACAAGCAGTAAACATGTGCATAACTCACAAGGTAAAAGCTGAAGAAATCCATAAGGAACACAAAGCGCAGTACAGTTACATCCTTTCCTGACAGTAGTCAATTACTGAAAGGGTGTTTGACCATCTTCTAGTTGAACAGATTGGCACTGGAAATTCTGGATTGTCCTGGTCCCATCAAAACTTTCTACAGAAGCACTAGCCCTGATCTGGCTGTGGCTGCTGGCCGAGCTGGCTTCTTACAGTAGCTCAGCTGAATGGCTATCCAGCTCCCCGGCATCAGGCCAACTCCTCAGTTGGTTCCTTGGCTTCCCAGGCTTGTCAGCTGGCAAAGAAATAGATTGTTCCATTTTTGCCAGAAAGGCTGCAGAGCCAACATGTTTTGTTCCAGCACTCGATGAAACAAAATATTGACAAGCTGGAATTTCCTGTAGAATAAAAATTTGACTTCCCGGCCAGCTCCAGTTGTTATTGTATGGTCTTGTGTAACACAGTGACGGCGTTTATCGCATCCTCTAAGTAAACACAAAGCACAGAAAGGATGTGAATTCAGAGAGCTTTCCGAGGCTTTGGATAATAATCTCATAGCATCAGAAACCATCTCTATGGAGTACAGTGCATCTTTTGATAAGGTTAGTTTGTGACGCTTTCCATTTTGCATTAAAAGGCCTATCAGGTTGGCTCTGAGAACGCTGTCAGCAGGACATAACTGGCCAATTCAGTACAGAGCCTGCAGATTACACCCTTCATGCATGTTGTTTTGGAAAACGACTTACATAGGCTACAGATCAAACTCCAGGGAAAGAGGAACCAGTAATAGATGCAACATAGTTAATATATAAAGATTATTAGGTTTTCACTGTTGAAAAAAAGGGGTTAAAATAGCCACAAACACATCACTGGAAACCATGGATTTGTGACGCATTTAGTGAAGAGAAACCAAAAAATGCCATCACATTGCACCCTAATGCCACAAATCCAACCCCTGTCGGACACAAACGCCATGGTCCAGACCAGGCCAGAGGTTCATGACGAGATGACTCATGGAATTACCCACTGAGACAGAGGGTTCCAGTTTTGGAGGTGGTAGGAATGTCAAGAGTGTTTTCAAGGAGATGCTGAATAGCACTAAACGGCAAAGCAAGTCAGCACCTGCGGAGGCACTCGGCAGCAGAACAAGACCCTTTAAGCTGTTTCTGTTCTCCGATGTCTCTGTGCTGTCCCCAGTGCCACGCTGACACACTTATTATGTTGCTGAACTGGACCAGCACAACGGAATGAAAGCAGGTTGTTCTCTGGTCCTCTCAGTTCAATCTCATTTATTGCTTGATTTCGCAAATGTTCATGTTGGCACAGTCCAGAAGCAGAGCAGATGAGAGAGCAGGGAGCTGGGCTGAAGAGCTGAAGGGTATGTTATAAACAGTTAAGCCGCTAGAAGTCATTCATGAAATTATTACATTATAAGCCATGAGTTTTAGATTTTTAATTTTTGGGGGGAAGGAAGGCAGAATGTTATGAAACATGGCAGATCCTTCCCAGCTTGCTGCAAGGGGGTCAATGGAAAAGCCTTACACAGGTCTTAAGACAGGAAGAGTATGCTATGCCTCCTGTTAAAGGTAGGAATAAATAGACTATAAATTACCTTTGAGAAGGCAATCCTTATTATTCTAAGTGTAGCTTATAGGAAATAATTTCAAGTCTTGCTTGAACTTAATAAAGCTTTAGTTATAGAGGGACATTTTCCAGAGGTAGTGTCATAAAAACCTCCCCAACAAAACAACACTGACACAATCATGCAACTGTGTCATTTTCATGTACAGGTGAAAAGAATGTAAGTAAGGGACAGTAAGAAAATG
Source organism: Atrichornis clamosus (assembly GCA_013400975.1). Taxonomy (NCBI): domain Eukaryota; kingdom Metazoa; phylum Chordata; class Aves; order Passeriformes; family Menuridae; genus Atrichornis; species Atrichornis clamosus. Next base: position 41,904 of record WBMZ01006027.1, read on the forward strand.
GACAGAATACATCACATAAAGTCACAGACTGTTTCTTCAACACCTTTCATAGAACTGGCATTCCATACCTGAGAGAGATGACATATAAGTCAGTCTGAGATAATCTTTAAACAAGTTATTCCAAGCCAATGATCCTGAAATATCAAGCTTAAGAGACAGGTGCAGACAGTGAGTCAGGATAGTACCAGGGATGTAACATTAGGTTTGACAAAAAGATTCTAAAGATGCCTATTTTTCATACCAAATGAGCAGCTAGGAAACACTACGGGCACACGGCCAGCTCTGCCTGATGCTGATTCTCCTCTTGGGGCCTAATCCTCACCCCCACACAAGGACTGATGTCCCAGCCTGGCCTTGACCCATCACTGTCCCCACAGGAGCCTGATGCCCCAGGCTGGGGCTGTCCCGAGCTTGCCGTGCTGCCTGGCTGGGGTCAGCAGGATGGGCTCTGACAGGCCAGACCCTGCCCCGAAAAATATAAAATGAACAGGGCAGAAAATACCAAAGCCCAGAAATCAACACTGTATTTCTTCATAATTAATATAAATGTTAAGAAGTGTTGGCTGACCAGACAAGTTTCCTGTGCTTTTACATGGACAGTATTTAAACAAATTGTTTAAAAAAAATTTTAAAAAAATAAATCACTATTTCAAAGCTATCCCCACTTTTATTATTATATAAAAAGGAGCATTTTTCTCTGACAAACAATGGCATGCCACTGGGTATGTTTCATAGTTTCCTGATGAGGGTAAACCTTGATTTTTGTCAAGGTTTTGGCAGGGAGCCATAGGAACTCATAATTCTGAATAGTCTAAGGGTAATTATAAAACAAAGGGAATAAAAGGCTGGAATTTATTTCTAAAGTATGCTTTCTCAAGTTTACATTGCTTCCAGAGCTATTTTGTTATGGAAATTTTAAACTTACGGCTGATACATGAAAAACAGTGATACATTAAAAACAATAAAACCCTCTTTACAGAATTTTTAGCTTTCACGAAAACTGAAAAGTGTTTTAAATGATGAAATTGGTCAAAAGGAGATATTTTGTTGGTTAGACAAAGAGGTGCAAACTGTTAAAATGCATTTATTCAAATGGTAGTGTATTTCCAAGTCAGGCTGGTCTCAAAGGGCACTGAAATGATGACTAACTTGAGTTAAATTTGATGCTTTTTTCATTTACTTTCTCTCCATCCCATAGGGACCTGCAGTCCCTGGGAATATGAGATACAATTTATTTGTCCCACTTATGCCACACACTGTGAACATACTTTAGAACCAATCCTTTGTTTTTTTTATCTATATAATCTTTGTATGGCTTTCTTGCACATCTTAGTAGTTTTTAGGGTAAATTAAAATGTTGTTCAACTACCTGTTGGCAAAAATGAGTAAGTGAATATGCAGCCCTTGACTACTGAAGCATCTAAAATAACTGCACAGCCGAGAAACAGCCCTTCATCAAAGACTAAATAGAAATAAAAGCCACAGCTTAAATAAAAACAGAGGGTAGGCAGAAGCAAGAATTATCGAGAAAAGTAATGGAGATCCACTAGCAAAAATCTCATATCCTTTTTATCGGTCTTAAGCGGTGTCCAGAAGAAAAGCGCAATTTACGAGGAGGTCAGGGTCGTCTACCTCTGTTTTTCTCTCTGTGAAGTGGGGCAGGTTAGAGTTTGAAACCGTCCCGTACTGAAAAACCTACAAGGGTGGCATTTTTAATTACTTTTTTCCTTTTTTTTTTTTTCTTCCCTAACCCCTTCCCTAGTATACGAAGTTGGGGATTTTTTCCCTGAATTTAGCTTTGGGGGCTCTTTCTTTTCTGTCTTGCAGAAGCTGCTGCAGGCAGGCACACGCTGCCCTGTCTCCGCCTGTGGCCACAGTGGAACTCCGGCTCTGTTGTTTCTCCTCCTGAGCTTCACCCTCACATGCCGTGTCGGGAAGGCCTGTCCCGATTCCAGGAGTCTCTCCGGTGGAGGGGGACAGAGTTGCCAGCCCAGCCTGCTCAGGCGACCCATTGTGTTCAACACACCTCGCTGTGTCCTTGTCCCCAGGTTAGTGCCCGGACGAGCTGCTGCTGAAATGGAGTTATGTTGGGAAAATACACGAAACTACCGTTTCCATCCAAGCAAAAAGAAATCCCAGGCCCCAACAGCACCTACACTTACACATCAGAATAATTCAGGAGGATGTGAAAATCAATTGCGTATTTGCGGGGGTGAACAGCACACCTGATGTCCTGAGGAACCTGCAGCAGTGAGTTTAAGAAGGGCCTGTGAAGGGTGGGAGGGCGCAGGATTTTCAGACAGGGTCTGACAGTCTTGTCTGTGCCTCGTTTGACTAAACCCAGGCTGCAGCCTCCAACCCACGCCCCGTGCTGAGGCCGCCGGCCGCCCACGAGAGGCGATCCCGAGCGTGCCGGCGGCAGCCCCCAGTCCCGACGGACCAGGCAGGAAAAGCCCAGCCCCTCTGACAGGCACACGCTTCCCGGGGGTTTTGCCCAGGCGCGGGCACACCCCAGGCTTGGGGACAGGGACTCAGCCAGGCTGAGGGACAGGAGCCGGGACGGCAGCACCGCCCTCGGGGCGTGGCCTACACCGCCCCGGCGCGCGCCAGCCCCTGCGCGCGCTCTGCCGCGGCTCTTTCCGGGGCGGCCGCCGGTTTCCCGCCAATGGGAGCGCGCGGCGGCCGTCACTCCTGGGGGCGGGGCCTGAGGGGAAGCATCGCGAGAGCAGGGACTCGCGCCGGGGGCGGGGC
>WBMZ01006028.1:0-106739 GCA_013400975.1 Atrichornis clamosus
CTGCTGGGCGCCGCCGCCGCCGCCCTGCTCTGCCGCTGCGCGCTCGGGCCGCGCCGGGGCGGAGAGGTACGCGGGGCCGGCGGGGAGGGAGGCGCGGGCCGGCCTCGGGCCAGCAGCCCGGGGGCATCAGGAGTGATTGGCGAAGGTTTGAAGGGCGGAGGGCTCGGGAGGTGCCGCCGGCCGGTTCTGCCCGCTGCACGGGACAGCCGGGGCTGCCTGGGATGGGCGGCGCGGCCGACGTGTGCTCTGCAGCGGTGGTAGGAGGGGAGACCCGTAATTCCTAACCCTCCTCTGCTGGAAAGGATTTCACTACTTCCTTTAAATACTTGCTGAAACAAACGGTCTAGCTCAAAAACGAGGCTGGTGTAAGTGTTTATGCGTTCTCAGTGTTGCCCTGCTGGCCTGTATCTCTAACATACGTGATCTACAAGTTGCCTCTCGCAGCCACCGCTTCGTGTACAAGGTTGTGTTGCTTTTGGGGGTAATGGAAGATGTACCCGATTTGCAGAAGCTTTCTGAGATAATTCAAAATAAACACTAATTTCTACCCTAAGCCATTAATCTTATTTCCAAAACTTTTTACAGACTTTTCCATAGTTAATTTTACACACAACATAGAGTATTAGTACTAACCCACAGCAGTAACTTTGCACTGAAGGTAGACACGTGAATACCTAAGAAGTAAAGAAGGCTGAACATAGCTGATGGTTTGTGTGATGGCAAAAGAACAGGGTGTTCTAAAGTGTGTGTATGTGAATAACATACTTGCTTTTCTATTTTAAGTGCTGTGGTGGATGGTTTGTATCTTTTTATTACATAGTATTTGTTTGAACTTGAAGATTGCAGAGGCAGCACAAACCCACGGAACCACTACCAGGCAGATACATTTTCTGAGAATTGTTATTGATTTATGGTTCTTTCTCCCATCGCATTTAGTCCCAGGTCATGCTGGATTGACTGGACGCAGCAGTGGTTGGTGCTTGCGCAGCTGGGAAATTTGGAGTCCTGCAGAGAGTTCTGCTAGCCTGCAAGTGGGGGGTCTGGACTGGCTTGATTTTTCACCACACATTTTTTGAGCTATAACTGCTCTGCTGCATGTGTGTTGATCATCATTAAACATGACATAGGGGACAAATTCTCTCGCTCCCAACTGCTTTTAAGTTGGAAGATTGAAACTCTCTTTGAAGCCAGACTTTAGCCTAGTAATGGAGGCACTTCAAATGCTAGATCAATGCATCCTGTGCAAGTACAAGCCTTTCTGATTCAATTGCCCATTTTCCCTGCCTTAATTGGTGTATCTTTATTGTACTTCCACTACCAACTCAAATGTAACCATGTACAATTTTTATCCTTTATGTCATATATGTCAGTAGGGAATAGAAGCTGTCAGTTCTCTCTGGCCTGGATCTTCAGATGCATTTAGATGTTTAAATGCCATTAAAATCAATGCTGCTGCCATAAAAGAGTTATTTATTTTGAAAGAAAAATATACTCCCTGCTGGTGCATACAGAGCACATTGCAGGGTGGGCAGGTTGTATCCTATGGGTCTGATTTCCCTAATCAAACAGGATAACCTTAGGCTGTTCCTTCTTCCTACTGTCTGCCCCACCGATGCTATGGAGCAAGCAGGTACTGAACTGCATGTTCTGCAGCCTTCTGTATCCAAAGTAAAAGCAGAGATAGCTTTCCTGAGTATGCCGTGTTCCATCTCAAGCATCTAAGTCATCCTTAGAGTGGTAGCAGGGCAAGTACCTGGAGTCTGAAGGAGCACCACCTGCATTTGTCACTCAGCCCCGATGAATCACTGTTTTACAGGTCTCAGCCTGAATCTGTGGGACTTGGATGCATGGAGTTAAGCACCTTGTTGGTTTGTTACTCTGTACATAGGAGGCAGTAGGATAGTTTTAAGCAGAAATCTTTACCATGGTAACAAATAAGTTACAAGATTGCTGAGGGACATTTGTAGCTGTTCTTTTGTCATAGCTAGCTTTTTAGGAACCAGCATCTGCAATTCACCACATCTTAAAAGGCTAACCCAAGAATATAATCTGAATTATTGCACAATCTGAATTCCAGAAAGATGTTAGCAGCAAGTCATAAGGAATTAAATGTATTCTAAAGCTGGGCTGTTCTCTGTATTCTGGGAAAATTAACTACTTTACATATTAAGTGGCCAAATAATTCAAGGAGAACCTTTCCATAAGACAGTGAAACGTATAGTGGCTGCAGTTGTATCATTAGATTATATCAAAAAGCAGTCAATGGACTGAAAACCTGAAAAAGAATTTAAAAAGTAGTCAATGTAGCATGGCTGCCACCTTTTCCTTCACGAAAAAAAACCCTTCCAGTGCTGTGTTTGGAGGCATTGACCAATATTAGTATTGTGTTTTGATCTATACAGGGCGTAGGGAAGATCATGTGTAGCAGGAGGTTTCATTCCCACACAGTCTGTATCCCTACCAGTTAACTTGCTTTAATTGAGATGTTTGAACTCAGACCATGAGTTTTACTCCTTAGTCTGTAGTAAGACATTTTGAGAGCAAATGGATTGATTTGACATGTTTACAGCCTCTTAAAGCTTTTCAGATTAAGATTCTACTTCTGGAATGACAAATTTTAAAAGCTCAGTAATTTTAATTATTCCTTCCTGAATATGTAAAATTTTAATTCATTTTCAGATCATATTTTTCCAAAATTTTCAACTAATACTGCAATAATTTTCATGATGGAGACACGAATGTATCCAGGCTGCTGTCAAAGATGCTTTCAGTGAATCTGCATGATCTCAAGTGTTACATTTTATATATTTTCTCTTGGAATTTCAGAAAGATGATTCCCAGAGACTTCTGGAAAGTTTCAACTCTGATGAAAAAGAGCACACCGTCACGAAAATTCAATCAGAACCCTATACATCAGAAGAGGAAATGGTGCTGGAGGTAAAGCTCTGCTTATGTAGGTGGATGTCCTTTTTGCTGCTGGTAGCAATGAGCACATTCAGGGCCTGCTCCAAACTGCCTTAATTTTAGTGGGCTTGGAGAGAGACGTTAGGGAGTGTTCAGAAGAAGCATAAGATGGGGAGTGGGAGTTGATTGCTGCTTATGAATTCAACCATTTCGAGCACTCATTCCCCTTATGAATTCTGTTTAGTTTGGGAGACTCTTTGGATATTTTAATCAAGATCCTGAGTTCTTTTTGGACAGAGGCTTCTTTGGTTTTGTCTCTATGTCCTTTGTAGTTTCAAAAGGCTGCTGGGGTCAATTAACACTATCGACACAAGAAAAAGTTCATAAGTACCGAAATCAGTGCCGATAGTTGACAGTGGATTTTTTTCCTGGAGAAAGAGCTTTTTAATTTTTTATATTTGAGAGTAACAAAGTACATCCAAAGTAGTGAAAAGCCACTGTGATGAACTGGGATTCAAGGACAATTAGAGAAACAATTTGAGGAGAAAAGTAGAAGTATAAACTTAATCCAATCTCAATGAAAAAATAAAGAAATCAAGTAACTTTTTTTCTTTTTTTAATAATCTCAAAATAACTAGAGAACCAATCCTGTTGTGGAGTTATTAGGTTACTGCCTTTCAGCAAAGCTGATTTGACTGCTCTTGGTGAAGCTAAAGATTGTGAGTTAAACTGGACATTTTCTAAAAACTGTGCAGTTCAGCTAACTCATTCAGTCTATTATACCTAAATTCAATACATGCAGAAAATATGAGATAAAGCCAGCCAGTCTGGAGCTTATCTTGTAACAGAAACTGATTTCAGGAAAATGTTATTGGTAACATTTTGTTGTTGGTTTAAATCCTGACGGGTAATGAATCTTCATTTCAGTTTTGTGATCAGGAATGGTGACAAACCGTGGTTGGTTATTTTGCTTGAGTTAAAGTATAGCTAATGAGCATGGCTAAGATTCTATTTTGAAGTGTAAATCCTGTGGGAGAACTTACACAATTATATGTCTTTATGCATATTATCAGTGCTTTTGAAATGGGATCACAGTGTTTTAAAGGTGATCATTCACAACTATACCATTTCCTAAACATGGCTCATTTATATGACATTAAGAAGTAACCTTGTTATTTGAGGGGACTTTCTCCCACCTATTTGTCTAACTACTGAAGTTGTATGGGGTTTTTTCTATTAATTTGCTCCAGTTTCCAGAGGCTTTTGCTGTTACTAGGATCAAATTGACAGTTCATGAAGAAACATAGATGGAAAATGCTATTAATTAGGTTAGAGCACTTTGGAAAAACAGGTATTTTCATTCTGAGACTTTCCACATTGCAATGATACCATAATTACTGTATTAATAATAACTGTGTGTTCATTATGCTTGCTGAGAAGCAGCATGTAATAGTTGTAGCACACTGCAATACAGCTTTCCAGTTTTGGACTGGCTGCTCTGCCTTCAGCCACTGCACAGGAATAGCTCTGTGCACTCCTGTCCCTGACAAGGTACTGGACTGCTCACTACGGGCAAGTGTTTTACACACTGCCCCCCTGCTTTTAACTTTACCACTAACCCAAAAATGACTTCTGGAAATGAAATGGAGATGAAAAGGTGCAACGATAGAAGTCTAATGAATTACGTAGTTTGCTCTTCTCTTCCCATTTCTATTTTTAAACTCTATTAGTGCTTTGATATTTCCTAGAAAAACCTATATTTAAAAAATTGTGTTTTGACAAATCAGAGTCTTTCATTTCATATGACAAAACCAAAAAAGGTAGAATAGGAAGTCCTAGTGCTTGGATTTACACATTTTATCTGCTGCTTATAGCCACACTTTTATTAAACCCTACACAACCTCTCAAAACAAAGCTGATGATCCCAGTGTCTAGAAAACAGCAGTAGCAGAAAGTCAGAGTACATGATACAGCAATTTTTATGAAAAGAACGCATTATCTATTAAAAGTTCTTTGGAAAAACATTGTTATTTTCTGTAGATTGTAGGTAAAGGTTGTGCTGTAAAAGTTCTTCCTGGAAAAAAAAATGAGGACTAGTTTTGCTTAATCTGTTGCTTCTTTATTTAAATTTAAAGACAGAATTTATAGCCACAATGAGATCTGTGCAGCTTATTATTATTTAGTAGTTTCTATTACTAAGATAATTTCAGTCTCATGTAAAATCTTTAGTTGTTGTTAAGGGTATGGAGAGGGATGACAAGACACAAAATGAAAATATCTTGTGAATACCAGATATTGTTTATTTTCTCCTGGAGAATTAAAAACATTTTGTAGCAGTGGTAATAACAAGAGTTCTCTTTTCAGTTTTTTCTACTCTAAATGAGCCTTGTGAGAAGACTTCTTGCACCAAAGCAGAAACAACCAATAAACAGTTAGTTATCAATAGGAACTTCTAAGTTGGGTAACAAAAAAGGTATGTGATACTTACAGAAACTAATTGCCAGATCTGCTGCTATTCCGAACTGGTTTTCTGTTCTTTTCCTTACAGGAAAGTGAGTCTCCTCTGAACAGTAACATCACAGCATTTGCATTAAAGGCAAAAGTGATCTATCCCATCAACCAGAAATTTAGGGTAAGGTTTTAGATTCTACTTGTAAAAATTAATAACAATCATTCTGTGTCAGAGTAAATTGCAGAGTCAAGTAATGGTAAAAAATTTACTGCCAATCTGCTTAATAGGGATCTTTCTTTCTTTATAGTCCATTGACTCAGAGCTTTTTCTGTAAGGTGTCAGCCGCTTTCAGCTCCCTCTGAATCCTGTGATGCTTTACGTGGTGTTCAGTCAATTTTCACTGTATTTAAGGGATTTTTTTCTGCCCATTAACATTAATGGAAGTTGGATCTGTCCAAAGAGCCATAAGTAATACCCCACAAGGATCTAAAAGGGAGAAAGCATGCACCAAGCAGCTAACTAAAACAGAAGAATGCTTTTCTGGGCAGTGGAAAAGCCTGTCAGTATGATGAATCTTAATTTGTATGGAAATACTTTTGCTGTGTATGCTGTTTAACTTTTCCCTTGAAAGTAAACACTGCAAATTGATGAGATGTTTATCTCCTTATTGTGTTGTATTAATTTACCTTGTGAATTTTCTTTGACTTGTAGCCTTTGGCAGATGGCTCATCCAATCCATCTTTGCATGAGAATCCAAAGCAGACAGTTCTGCCCAATCAAGTGGTGGAGACATCTCTGTCAGGCAGCCTGGGATCCCTGAGCCAGGGAGACAAAGAGGACTGTAGTTCCTCCACAACAATACATTCCACAACAAGCGATGACAGATTTCAGGCTCGAGCCTTCCTGAAGGTGACCAGCTTCCCTGAGGTGCTGACATGTGAGAGGTAAGCAGTAAACTTGCCCTTGTGTTTGGTCATTTCCCAGGTTTTCAGGACAGTCACTAGAGGTGTGGTATGAACCAAAGGCTGTGTGTGAATGCACACAGTCACCACATCAGGACAGGGTTATCTGCTTATAACGCTAAAAAAAATGGGTGGGGATATTAATGCATTAAGCTGTGTGTTGGAAGTCATCTTGTTTTTTGTGAAATTTTGGGAACCAGAGCTTGGGCAAAAGCTATCTCATAAAAGGTGTATGAGTGTTAGGATAAGAAGATCATTTGTTTTGGTTCATGTGCTCGGTTCACTCGTGTGGTGTCATGCTTGGCTGGGGATGGAGTCCTCTGCACTGTACAATGTCAGGTCACACCACAGGTGCCTTGAGAACATCCAGTGTTCTGGATGTTCTCACAGAACAGACAAACAGGTCTGTTTTCTCTGTTTTAATGGGAACTCCTCATGTCTTACTGTGGGAAAACAGTTCCTTTCTCAGACACGCCACTGATGAGCAGGTAGAGATAATTGAAATGCACTGTCAGCTCTGACTTCCTTTCAGCTGCACCATAGTAGAGTACCCCTAGATGAATACATGTGTCTGTATTCTAATTAGCAAGAATTAGAAAACCATGTTTGTGTCATGGGGACTGGGAAAGGTACTATCGATGAAGAATGTTTTCAAAATGTCCACTCTTACTGTAGCTGTTTTAATTTAAAGCCATATTTTCCCCTTGTTGTATCCACTCATGCCTATGTTTACCTTGCCTTTTTCTAGAGGTAACTGCAACTCCAACTTTAGTAAAAGGATTACTTTGTTTTGTTTACTTTTACATCCAGAAATTTCTTCTGAAAGAGAAGGCAATGTAGAAATAAAGCAACTTGACTTCTGTTTTGAGGCAGTGTTTTCAGGAGAATCTAGTGGTTGAATGAAACTGGTACTTTTGTGTAATCAACATTTAGAGTGATGTTAACACTTTTTTAATCTTTATTTTAGTTTTGATGTTAAGCTCTGCCTTTGCAGTCTTCTTTTAAAAGATCTCTTGCTTCTTGATACTGAACTCAGAAAAGAAAAACACGTGGTAGGTACTTATATCTCATTTATAGCTCTTCGTTTTGAACATCTTAGTTCAATATCAGTTTAGGAAATAACATAAACAGCTGGCTAGCTGGGATGAAGTGTAGCAGAGTTGCCTTTTTACATGATTGTCTGTATTTTTTTTCTACTTCTCTGCATATATATGAGATTCATAAAGAAGTAAAATATAATGAAATATATTGGTCTGTGAATTACCAATATAGCAAATACAAAGATTTGATTTTAAACATTACTGCAGAGAATAACACTTGAGGCTCATAGAAAGATATAATGAATTATTTAATAGATGAGTTTTTCTTAAGGACAATGCTTGTGTGTTGCAAGTCCAAAGACTTCAAGTTTTTGGAATAAAATTGAAAATTCAGTTCAACTGAATCAGTACCATTGTGATAAATACAATAGTTGTGTTTTTGTAGAACTGAGTGATTAAGATACCATTTAAACCATAGATAACTACCTACATCAAGTCACACTATCCAAAAATGACAAGAAAAGAAAAAAGTAAAAGAAAAATGTGCAATTAAAGCCACAGGATATTCAGTTACAATTGTGTATGGTGACTAGTTATGATCAAGTATAGAATCATTACTGCTACTGAGTCTTAGCTCAGTTAATACAAAGCTGGACATAAAATCTGTAGTTCTCTCCTCTTCTCACAGGCTCTGTTTAAACAGATTGATCTTTTCTGATATAATTTACTAAATGCACTGAGAATATTTGAAAGGGTAGGATTTTCTAAACAAATTTCTACACAACCCAAAGGAGGAAGCAGGAAAGTAAACCTGGGAAGCAGTTGCTCATCTGATGGATTATCCCCATCTAATTAGATGAGAAAGGGAACTTCGATCAGATTTCAGAAAGAAATTTGGCATGGTTAGTGAAGGTTGAACTTGATCTCAAAATTAATCCTCAATTTGTAAATGAAGGACAGGTAGCAACATAGTGATGTAATCACAGAAACCCTGGGAGAATGAGCATTTAACACATTTTGTGGGCCACCAAAAATCACCGCAAATGACTTTGACCTTTAGCTGAATTTTAAATAGATTTACATTTTTCCTAGCAGGGAAGAAGGGGAAAAAATAAATCAGTCTGAGAATAGTTTCTTCCTTTCCCACTCTGCTTTCTCTTATTTCAGTCTTTCTTAGCATCAGGTCTAGAGAAATATATCCTTTTCTTTCACTCTTCTCCTGAACCTTTTTTTTTGCCTTTTTACAGTATATGGTGTCTTGGTAGCGTGTTCAGAACTTGCCAAACTCTTATCCAAGACATTTCCAAGTGAGGTCCAAAACACGACTGCTTTATGGCTTTCTCTTCTACTGAATTCTAACTATAAGATATTTTCCAGATTTGGCTTCAATAACTGTTTTTGTATGTAAATATGTTTTTATTGATATTTTTATATGTTTTAAGCAGGCAAGTTCTGCGTCATCTTCTTTTCAAGATTATGAGTAACAGCCACCTGCCTGTTAACTTTCTTGTATTTTTATTTTCACACTGGAAAGTGCTGCAGGAGTTAGTAATAAAATGAATTGACCTTACACTGAAATTCCAATTGAGACAAGAGGGGAAAAAGTTAAGCAAAGATTTTCCCAGTGTTAAAAGAATTGAATAACATCTTTTTGAAAACACTAGTATTACAGTCTTAAAAAAAAAAACAAGGCATGCAACTGGAAAATAAGCACGTTTCTAGCAACAAAAGCTAGCTAGAACTTGAGATGGTTACTTTTGTGATGTATATAAAAATTTTTGGTGTGTCATGTGACTGACTACAGTTGAAATCATAGTAATGAGTCTCTGATATCTCTAGAATAGTTATATCTTCCAGTTTAGAGGTTCATTAAACTTCAGAAAATTGGGCTTTGTATTTTCAAGGGGTCTGCATTTTCTCTAGTCAAGAATAGTTTCAACTGTGTCTGTCTAGTTACAAGGATATAGAAGATTAAGTCCTTGTCTTAGTTAGAATGTAACACCATCTTCCAGTATCTAACCAAAGCCAAAACCAGAAAACCTTTCACAGTGGAAGTACTGGAAAGTTGCGGGTGATTTATCTGTTACTTCACTTATTACTCCCTATAATCTCCCTGATGGATTTAAATCAGCAAAAGTTATCACAAAGATGTCCTTACAATGATGAACAGGTGCTTAACCTGGGTTTTGTTTACTTCCTTTTAAACAGATGTTTTTTCAGGTTCTCAAAATATACCTCACAGGCTTTTATCGTAAAAAGAAGATTACTGATGATTTGTTGAAGAAGGTCCTTTTAAATCAGAAAAATGTAAGTGGCATTGTTGGTTAATATTTAAGACCACAGAAAATAAGAGTTAATCTTATTACCACAGCAGAACATTTCACCTACTCCTTTTAAACAGCAACATCATTTGTAATCTCTTTCTCAAGAAATGCAAAGAAACTCCCCTGTTAGTTGATTTTCTCCATTACCTAGTATGCTTTTCCTCTTTGTTGTTGTATGAAGTGATCTGTGTTATCTGTTAAGGATAAAATATTTTGTAGTTAAATCCATATAAACAAACAGAACATTTGGAACCTTATTCACTCAGATAATAATTTCTAATTATTAGGGCTTTGTTTGGTCCCCTGTATAATTGCTGATAATAAAATAGCAGGAAATAAAGTAACAGTATGAAGTCTAAGACTTTCATCAGGGGAAAATTTACTTAGTTTCCTCATCATCCTTTTTTCTTTCACGTACTTGTATCAAAGTCCATATGCCACTTCTGAACTGGAAGACATACACTGTCAGTCAATATGCATTTCAGGTGGAGTCACAGTACTATTTTTAAGGTTATTAGAAGGAAAAGAAAGCTTTACAAAACTATGGAAAATGGGACAACTATTGGTTCCACTTTCCCTTTTCCAGTTTAGAGTCACAGGAAAATCTGGATTGTGAAGATTGGAGATTGTCTGGACCTGCCTTCTGTAGGAAGCTTGGCTTTATATAAGGTTATCCAGTGCCCTGCCAATCCCAGTCTTGAATGTTTGCATGGAGAGCAGCCTAGTCACAGTACCAATTATTTTTTTGTTACATACAGATGGAATTTCACATTTAGGCATTAGTCTATCAGCTGATGAGCTCTAGTTGTTGACTTACTTTGTGCAGTCTCACAGTCTGTGAATTACTGTAAGGAATCTCTGTAGTTGTACCTTATACTTTACATCAGAATTTGCCTTAAAGCACTCTTCTGCCTTAAATCCTCAGGTTTAGTTTATTGTATTCACTAGATGAAAAGTGAGATTAGGTGTGCAAAATGCTTTTACTGGTGGGCTTCTGGTAAGGACTTCAAATTATAAATAGAGCTAATCTAGAATAGTCATGTTGCCTGATAGAGCTAACCCTCAGTGAAGTGGCACTGGTGTCTTCAGGCACCTGAGATACTGCAAGACAAAGACTAAATCTGGATTATTAGATGCAATAATTGCTAGAGTAGTCCAGTTGTTTAAGTGCCAATATGGGGTTTCTGTGTCCTATGTGATGGAGAGAAAGATCTTGTAAACCTTAGAGTTGGGATATCATACAAGGAACGAGGCTGATTATGACCACCATGTAACAGAGGTGCTGGCAATAAGCAAAAGCTTTATAGGCTTTATTGCAGACAGCATTTTCCTCTTTTAATTCTGCATCATAAAAATTCATGGGATTTTGATGAAATTGTTTGTGAAGCTTGTCAAACTCTAGTTAGGTTTCTTTAAGGCACAAAGGTATCAAGTTAATGCATTGACACCCAAAAGTGGGTGGTATTTGAAGTAAATGCTTGCTATTTGAGGCATGTTGCAGCAACAGAACAATCCCCTATTTTGGTATCAACCTAGAAAGCAATGGCAGCAGACTAGTATTTGTCAGTAACATTAGCTTTCAGAAAAGATCACCCTGGTTTCTAAGGACTGAAAAACTTTAAAACCTCGTATAATCATGTAGCCTATAATTTGTCCCTTAGGAGCATTACAGGTGTGTTCATCCATGTGTGCCAGCACTCTGTAGGAATCACTATCTGATGATCATCTGGATACTTATCTGAGCTTTTAAACACTGTGTACACTCATAGCTGCCATTTAAGATGGGGCACATGCATTAAAGTAAAAAATATTTGTAGAAAGATTCCAGGGATTGTTAGTGTAAAAGCTCAGGATGCAGTGTTTACTGAGACTTGAATTCAGTGGAGATGGACAACAGTCTTGACTGTAGTGGAAATGTGTTTATTTGTATTAATTTTTATTAGTTCAGAGCTGCCATATATCTGGAGGTTTCCTTGCTTGCTACAGAAGGCACATTACCAAGAGACAGAACTTTCTGAACAGTCCTGTTCAACTTCCTTAGCCATGAACCAGAACTGACATACAAATTCACTCCCAAATTTAGAAGTTACATCTGTTTTTCTGTTTAACAAATCACTTGATTTTTTTTCCCCAGGATTTTGAAGAATTACAGAAGCAACTTGACTCTAGACTCCAGAATACTGAGATGTCAGGAGCCCATAATTCAGAGTACCAGACTGTAGAAGACTTAGAAAGGAAGGAAAGGGAATATTCTGAACACGTAATAGATAATGTAACTTTCTATTTTTAACTAAAATTTTATTTTAATGTTATTCTTTTGGTGGGGAGTGCTTTAGTGCAAAGGTTTTGTTGAGTAGTCCACAGTTAGTATTCCATATGTGTACAAGTCCTCAAAACATTTTTATATTGCTTCAGCAAAGTATTTCCAACTCCCTTTGGGTGCCAATATGCTTTTTATAGGAACAAAAGTATGTTTTTTATAAAACTACTGTTTTATCACACTGGGTTTAGAGCTGAGAAATGTCTGTTGCTTGTCTGATGGTAAGATTTATTTCAAGCCTATGTATAGCCTGACTTTTAGAAATTTTGTCCTAGCATCTTGCTTTTGTCAATCCCCATGACTAAGAAAGTAATGAGATACTATAAATTTTTTTAACTGAAGGAAGTTCTAAGAATATAATTACGGGGCAATGTTTTAGTATCCTTTGTGCATTTACTTTAGCAAAGCATTTTTCTTTAGCAACTTTCCACATGAGAATATATTTACATTTTTTGATGTAAAAATGTGGTTTGATAGCAGGCATTTGATTCAGAGTAAAGATTTTTTTTTTTCTCTAAAGTTGGTTCTCTGTGTCAGATAGTTTTCAGACTAGAAAACTGGAGATTAAGAATATTCTTTATATTATTTTCCAGTAAACTGAGTAATCTGTAAGATATTCTTACCACTCCTGTTTTAGAGGTTTGAGCACATTGACTGCTGATGAAAATGAGAGAGTGACTCAAGAGAGTGAGCTGCCTGTGCTGATTGACTGTGGCACTTCAGCCCTGGATTAAACAGCCCATCATCTCAGCCTTGGGCCTTTTTCATACAGGAGTTAACATTTTTTAATGTCTGGTGCTTAAGTGCTTCACTGAGAATTTTCTCAGCGTTCTCTTGAGTTTCTAAGCCCTTCACTTTATAGTGGAGTAGTATCTGGCTATGAAAGGCTCTGATGGTGCAAAGCGGTAACAATTTTCAAGTTTTCTCCTTTAGTAAAAGTGTTGTTCAACTGGAATGCCTTCTCCTACAGCTAAATAAACTTCTCAGAATAAAAGAGCTGCAGTTTTTAGTTTATGTTTTTCCCATTAATACTAAAAACACAATAGGCTTTTATAGATGCAGTATGTAGAGAGCTAATAAATTCTTAGCGAGTTAAAAAGAATTACTACATTTATTTTAAAAGGTCACATTTGACCTACTGGTTGTGTGCCACCACCAAGTATATTATCATATACAATATATTTTATGTATATATAATATATAATACTCTCTTTAGCTTTGCAAATTGTTCAATATAAGTAATACTGAAAGTTGTCTGTAATCTTGGTGACTTGTATCTCAGTAGACTCATATGCCTCTTGCTGTAATGAAATACCAGATGATTAATGAGGGAACATGGGTTGTTTTTTGATTCATATTCCACAGATGGAAGCTTTCTGGAAGCAGACTGACAAAGCCCAGCAGGCTTTTTTGGACCAATCAAAATGTTCAATTGCCAAAGCAACAAAGATAATGATGGATCTGACCGAGAAGATGATTGCAGTAGAAAGCTTGTTAAGTGAATCTCAAGATTTGCAGGCGATGGTAAAGTAGAAAAAGAAATAAAAGTTGAGAGAGTTTAAGTCATTCTGAATAGAAAGAATTTTGTCAGTGTACAGAGTCTGTCAAGTTCTGCCTCAGGAGTGATGTAGACTGCTTAATCCAATTGTCTCTTTGAGCTTTATTGCAAAGAACTCAACTCCCATTGCAGTTTAGGAAGACTCACAGGAGGGTGAACTCTCTGCACTTGAGCTCTAATTCTCAGAATACTATTTATGGAGTCATGTTAGGAAAAAGTGCCATTGGTGCAGCCAGTGAACCAGGAGCAAGAGCACTAGATCTAATGATGGAGAATCATTAATGTGGGCATTATGACTTTTCTTTTTCTTTCAAAGTATTTATTCCACTTTGACTGATGAATCCTAATTTAAATTTGAGGGAAATTCTGTGTATTGAGTGACTTTAATTGCAATTGGCAGTTCTTATAAGCTCTTACTGATATGGTCTGAAGATGGAAAACTGTGTTTATAAATGCACCAGCACTGTGCTTTATGTTGTGTTAAATCTAGCAGATCCTTTATTAATTTTTGCACAGGATATGCTGAAAGAATTACATAGAATTCAGAGATTAACATACAATTGGAATCCAGCATTTATTAGTAATTTGGAATACAAACAGATACAGTAATTATTAGCTTGTTAGTTTTGCATTGGAGCAGCTAAGCAAACTGAGCTGGCCAGGTATGGAAGAAGTCTTTGCAGCTGATCACACTTGACCCAAACTGGGCTGCTGTAGAGTAAGTTCCTTCAGATGGGCAGACTGCAGACACCTGGATACAGATAAGGAGATATTCCCACCTGAAGTCACTACTGCAATGCTTGACTCTCATTGCAGAGGTTGTCGTAGGCATGTCTCTGTTAATTACCGTAGTTCAGAGAATCATGGATTGGAAAAGACCCTTAAGATCAAGTCCAGCTGTTAACTTGGCACTGCATTGTCAGACTCTTTCTAATCTTGCAGCATTGTTTAAAGCAACTGCAGTTTCACCCAGGAAGTCTAGCTCCTACTGTAACCATGAGCTGCTTCTTTAACAGTGCAATGAAAGTTGCTAGCCATAGGCAATTATACTAATTCTTAGTATGTATATTGAACTCTGTCTGACTTTGTATTTGAAGGAATCACAGCATTATCAGATTCAGATATGTGGCCTGTACTTGTGTGCCACATAGTATATTGAAAAAGAGGTCCAGCATGTCCATGTTTTCCTCTGTCCATCTATGCTCCTTGAGTATTTAAGTTTGTTCTGCAAGGCTGTTGTTGTGTTTTCCTGACCTTATATCTTCTTGACAGCTACAAATAATGAAAAATAGTTTTAGGTTAGCTCTTGGAATTGAACATGCAATAAATCCACTGCTATCCTGCACTGACCAGGACTTTCAGAAGTGTTTAAGTACATGAAGGTTGTTATTCACATGGTTTTGAGAAGCCTCTGTGGATTTCTTCATGGTTTGGGAATGAATAATTCAATGAAAGGAAAGCACAACCAAAGACAGATTCTTGGTTTCTAAACAGGACTTTATGTTTGGTTTAGGACATTCAGGAAAGGTTATTCAACTGGGAGCTTATGGTGAAAATGATTGATTCACTGAAGTCCTCTATACCAGAAGAGTGCAAGGGTAGATTAAATATTGTATCAAATATTCTGGATCATTTAACTGTAAAGAATAATCTTTCAGTCCGACAAAAGGAAGAACTTCTAACAGATCTGCATAAGGCCTTCTGGGAACAGCTGGCACATTTCAGTAATGGTGAGTAAATAGTCTGGAGCTCATGACTTAATGCATATGAGTTCTCATTGTATTAAAGAGTAAAAACATTATGGCTTCACCCCTACACCCCTCTGTTTTAAAAGGTGTTGATGAAATGACCAAGATCAGTTTTATTCTGAAGGGTGTATGCTTGGAATGGGAACTCTGGCTTTAAGCCTTTTACATCTTGTTCCAGGTATTACTAAGAACTTACTCTACAGTTCACATAATCTATATCTTATTTCATTAATTTGAATATTGAAGAAGAATCACATTTGCTACAAGTATTTGTGATATTTCTCCATTTACTGTTCACGTATTGGACATTGCTGTCTCTGCTGACATTGTCTTACGATCTCCTCCTAGCAAGTAGAGCCAGAAGATATACAAAGCAGTTGTGCTATTACTCTTGTGAAAAGAAAATTTTAAGGCCTATGGTCTTCAGATAAATATCTCTTTTATTGTGTCAGACTAAAATATTTTTTAATGAAGTCTTTTCCATTTCTTTTTACACCCCTTCACATTGCCTATCTGAAAAGTGCACAATTATAACGAAGTCTAAGCTGACCGACCCACTGATTTAAGGTTCTCCCCATGTCATTTTGTATGTTACCTGATGCCCAATATGTTGAGAAATATACCCCAAACTTCTCTGATAGGTATTCTATCAGGGCCCAGTGCCTCCCATCAGCACTCACAGAAAATGATAGTAAACGTTTAGTCAGAAGGAAAATAGTGAGAACTACTTTAACACAATTTCCAGAACCATTTCTGCTACTTTTGGACATATTTAAAGAAAATTGTTGTAGCAAAATGGCATTAGGTTTAGAGTCCAGTGAATTGAATAGTCAGAGTGAATGCAGTCTTGTTGCAGTATGTTCTTGCTGCAGTGCTGCTCACTCACTTTGGGCTTAGTGTTGATAAATTGTGCCTTATCTCACAGTCTGCAATTCACAGGATCACAGAATGGTTGAGGCTGGAAGGAACTTCTGGAGTTCATGTGGTCCACCCTGTCTGCTCAAACAGGCTGAGCGACAGCTGGTTGCCCAGGACCATGTTCAGACAGCTTCTGTCTCCAAGAATGGAGACTCCACCTGGGCCACCCGTTCCAGTGCTCAGTCATTCTCATGATGAAAGGAACCTCCTGTGTTACAGTTTTTGGAAAGTGCCTCTGGTCCATTCATTGGGCACTACAGAAAAGAGCCTGGCTCTGTATTCTTTGTACCTGCTCTCCAGGTATTTATATATATGCTAAGATCACCCCTGAGCCTTCTCTTGTCCAGGCTGAATAGCTCCAGCTCTCTCAGCTTTCTCCCATAGAAGAGATGCTCCAGCCCATTCACTATCTTTGTGGCCCTTTGCTGAACTCCCTCCAGTATCTCCATGTCTCTCTTGTACTGGAGAGCCCAGGACTGGACACAGCACTGAACACGTGGCCTAACCAGAGCTGAGTGGAGGGAGAGGGTCACCTCCCTCTACCTGCTGGTAATGTTTTGTCTAATGCAGCCCAGGATACCATGACCCTTCTTTGCAGGGAGGTCACACTGCTGGCTGATGTTCAGCCTGGTGTCCACCAGAACACCCAGATCCTTTCCTACCAAGCTGCTTTCCAGCAGGGTGGTCCCTGGTCCAGCATGTGCTGGTGCCTGGAGTTGTTCCTCTCCAGGTGCAGCACTTTGCACTTTCCGTTGTTGAACTTCATGAGATTTGCATCAGCCATTTATCCAGCTTGTCAAGTGCCCTATGGATGGAAGCACGACCATGNGCACTTTGCACTTTCCGTTGTTGAACTTCATGAGATTTGCACACAGCCATTTATCCAGCTTGTCAAGTGCCCTATGGATGGAAGCACGACCATGTGTGTGATGTTACCAGCCCCTCCTCCCATTTTTTGTGACCCCTGCAGTCTTGCTGAAGGCACACTCTGCCCCATCATCCAGGTCATCAGCAGGATTGGACCCAGTATTGACCCCTGGGGATCAATGTTACTGGCTTCCAGGTGGGCTTTGAGCAAGTTTTCTATCCATCCCACTGTCTGCTCATCCATCCTCTTCTCTGTGAGGATCTGTCAGGAGACTGTGTCAAGGACCTTGCTGAAGTCAAGGTAGCCAGTATCCACCACTCCCCTGTCATCTACTGAGCCAGTTATCACAGCAAGTGCTGCAGACTTGCTCCAGTTTAAGAACATTTTCTAACCATGTGAACAGTTTGCTGATACTCACAAATTCACATTTATTGTGATACAGTTTATTTCATACATTTTTGCTTCTAAAACTGGCTGTGCCTAGTTCATAGTCTTTGCATAGGTTCAGCCACTGACATTCTTTAAGCATAAACAGGTGACTCTGGGTGCTTTTTCCTTCTTTTTGTCAATTTTCACCTGTTCCAAAGCAAAAATACATCTGTCAAGACCTTGATTTTATGCAAAGTAGGTGCTTATATATAGCAATATATTATGTTTAGTACATCCTGTTCAGAAGGGCATTATCAACCTCCTGGTTTTAGATAGAAATGAAATGCGCTTTTAAAAAAAATAATGATCTGGAGTGCAGCATTTATCCCAATAGAGTCTTACATTGACTTTTCTTATGAGCTCCTAAGTACAAAAGTTGAATTGTACCTGTAATTCACAAGCAGACCACAGCCAGCAAGACTGTGCGCCTAGGAAACAAACAAGGAAGTAGTAAAGAATCAAGTAGTGTTTAAAAGTATAACATTGCTGCATTTATTCGAGTTATATTTTTATTACATGCTTTCCTTTACTTTCAGTGCACTTTAAAGTGTTCTGCCAGTGCATCATCAGCCTGTGGATAAGCACAGTAAATTAGCATGGAGAATAAGTAACATTCTTGGTGCTGCAGTACTGTGCTCCTTCTTTTCCTCCACAAAATATTTTCTCATAGTTAAAGCAGCTTGATGTGGTGGCAGAACAGCAGCCACAGGTAACAGCAGGTAACTGTTCTTTTGCATTCGTCTTTAGCTGCTTGTGTCAGGAGTGAAGTACTGCTCTGGGGCGGGACAAGTGGGGGAAATGAATAAAATTCTTCTTAGGTGGAGAGGCAATGAGACAAGAAGTGGCAGAACATCTAAAGCACCAATTGCACTCAGCAGCCCAGGATCCAAATAGACTCACGGATTTCCGTATCTCTTGGAGCTATAGGGGGAGTGAAGGGGGGACGAATTTAGTCCCAGGTATTTCACAGTACTAGCACAAAATCAGAGGGATCTTAACAACTTTTACTGCAGGTTCTCGGATGAGCCACCTTAAAAGCCACACTTTATGTATGGCTGCGTGCCAGTTCAAGCTAATCAGAACTAGCCCTGCTTTAGACCTTTTTCTCCACCATATGCTACTGCCCCTGTCCTTGCAGCTGCATTTGCATATATGCAATTAGGTAATGAGCCACGTACTGACCTTCCTGAAGCAGGAGGGGGAGGTTTGGGGTGCTGCAGGATGGAATCTGTTTGTTGAACTAACACACTGCCTTTGCATAAGCAGCAGCAGCAGTGAAAGGGAGGGTGCAGGATAGTAGCAATCCAAAAACCTGATAGATGTAAGTGCCATTAACAACCTAAAAGTTCACATCTAAAAAGACCATCAGGGTAAGAAGCAAATTTCAAATCCTGCATGGTAATTACTTGTCTTTTTCACTCACTAACAGATTTCTGTGAGCTTATGTTGTGTGACGGTAGCAGATGCTTCTTTCTCCCTGTGGAGCTGTGGTACCTAATTGTTTGTGGTTTATGTTCCAGAATGTATGCAACAAAGTAAAGACCTGATCTTGAAACGGCTGGAGTGCCGTGCGAAGAAGAAGGAAGAGTTCAAACACAGGCAGGAAGCTGAACAAGAGAGTCTCCTTAGTAAAACTTTTCTTACTGAAGATGTTCATAATTTTCTCAAGGTGAGCAAGTAAAAGCTTATTTTCACTGTTCTATTAGTTTTTAAGGCCAAATGTATTGCACATTTCTCCTAAATCCATAAAATTGGGAATTTTAAGTCCTCAGGAAGATCCTGTGCAGTAGCACAGGTGGACAAGGTCAGAACCCCTGTTGCCCAGAGTTTTCCTGCAGTGTTGGTCTTGTTGCATTGGAGCAGAATGCCAAAGGGGCTAATGCAAGATTGCATGTTTTGTAGAAAATGTCTTTCACTTAGATACTCTGTGTTTGCTTCAAGACAGGAAATCTTTGGAGGAAAACACCTGGCCTGCATTACGGAAGAAAGCAGTCTGCACTGATCTAATTGCTTTTCTGTGAGTGGGCTTACCGAGGCTCAAAAGACTTACCAAATTTCACAGAAGTAGAGGGAAAACTAATTATGATCTCTGGCAGGATGCCTTAGAGAAGGTTTGCAATTGATAATTTAATGTGGTATACAATGGCCACTGTAATGTTTTCTTGGTCATATTTTCTATAGAGATCTATTATTATTGTTCTGAATTAATATACAAAATCAGAGTTCTTAGCTATAAATGCTGAGAGCTGCAAAACTTCTACAACTGCTGAGAACTGCAAACCCAAGTTATTAAGAACAAAAAAAAAAAAATCAATCCTCAATTTTCATGAAAAGAAATAATTTAAGGTGAAAGTGGTTATATCCAGCAGCATTAAACTTTTGATGAAATCTAATAACTTAGATAAAATTACTGTTTGGGAAGACCCAGATTCCAGTGCAGCAAACTGTCAAAATTTATTGATCTTAACACTGTGATTTTGTACTGCAGGGCCAAATTCTTTAATTATATTGTATGAATTGGATAATGCAGTTACTGTTTCTGTATGCACACCTGCCTGGCAACACCTCACTTGAAAACAAAATGTTTCAGGCACTTTAAAACAGTAGAGATCTTTTTACACCTTTGGCTTTTCATATCTTGAGACAAATAATTCTGGCACACATTTTGGTAGCCATTGAGCACTTGTGAATGTATTTTCCTTATACACATCATTTGAAACTCTTGGGCATGTGCCAGATTCATTAAACATAGCTTAGAAACTCTGTATTAAGACCTCTTCCCTGCAAAGTTAGAGCTTTGTGCTAGAGATCTCTAGGAAGGTATAGAGAAGACATAGTTAAACTGTAGACTGTCTGATTTTGACAGCCTGAGAAGGAAGGGGCAACTTGCACTTCATGCTGCAGGACAGAACACAGCTGAGTCTTAGGGTTATGAAATGCCTGTGTACAAATTATAAAAGTTAAAAATGTAAGCCATTCTGCTGTCACAGTGGGAGAGTCTTTTGTCCCAGAACAGATGGGGTCTTGAGTTCAGAGACTCTTTGAAGAATAAGAAAAATTTGTATATACCTGCAGCTCCCGTGGTTTGACTTAAATAGTCCAATAATTATTTTGTGAGAACAATCCCCTTATCACTGAGGAGCTATTTTAAGTTTGTGTCATGATTTCCCAGCCAGCCCAGCAGTAGAGATCTCAAAGCCTCACCATGAGCCCAGAGTTGTACCCATGAAAAACACTTATTTTCTCTGTCTTTCCCCCTCCATCTCATCAAGGGGCTCAAACCACCATGGTAGCAGCCTTGCCATTAACTGGCCTTTCTGCTGAATTTTAAGTGGTTGCCAATTATGGAGGTGGATTTTGCAACTTTCTTCATATCAGCTTCTTCTGAACACCAGTTGGATGATAATGATTTAGTTGCTGCAGCTTTGATTTTTTAATAAGAATGAGACATACAGTAAAGGTTAGAGTTCCTGTATCATTCTGTCTCCTTCATCTATGTTTCTATTGGAGAAGGAGCATTTTAATTTTGTCATTTACTGGCAGAGAATACAGGAATGATCAAGTGCCAGTTCCAGTAACCCAGTCTGGCTCTGCCTACTCACAGTGAACATACAAGTTATAGCAGTTAACTTATGCAATTCTGTCATAAACTACAACTCCATGAGAAGTGTGAACTCTCAAGTCTACCTCTGCAAGAATGATCTGTACTTGAAGAGTTTATGGGCACTTTGTGCTCTTCAGAAGAGCTCTATTGACATACCTAATGAAGAAAGCCATTTACCATGGGAATATAAGAGAGCACTCGACAGTTTAAATCAAAATATAGACTATTTATGTATAATGCTATTTATTAGTCTATAGATTCAGACAGTCTTTGTGAAATTTAGTCTTCCATGAGCCTGCCAACACATCCACAGTCACAGTCCTCACTTGAATAAAAACATTGCATCCCTCTTAAAACTGTGGGCAAAGACCAAGTCAGCCCCAAGTCATAGATCAGCCTTTTAGGAGCCACCATGGGACATGGTGACCAAGCACAGTGCAAAAGCCCTGTACAGTGTGATACAGCTGTAACTCAGGTGTCTGATGATGATGTCAGATGGCTGTTCTGCGCCTCAGAGTACTGGCTATGATGTAGTGATATTCATACACTGGAAAGCAGGTTTCATATCAGATCATTTCACATGTTTTACTGTAGCAGGTACATATTATTTAACCCCAAATTGCTGAGGCTAAGGAATTTTTTACTCAAGATTGGATATGCTCAAATTAAGGTGTTAAGGCAAGTTTCAATTCCCTCTGAGTCACGGTTCCAGAAAAGCAATTACTGTTGTAGTGGAACATGGGAAGGGCATCAAGGAAGGAAAGGGAAGGATCATAAGAAGCCATCAAGACCTTTTCAGCTATTTAAATATACCTACTCTGTTTCTTTTAGGCCTATCATGAGCTGACAGAGGAACATCGGCAAGCACAGTGGGAACTGGAGGAGGAGGATGACTGTGAGAGCACAGAGGCTGTCGCCGATCTTTACGAGGTGCCACTTCTAGTGATAAATGTCATTTGCTAAATTAATTTTGAAGATTCTCTAACCCTACTACACACAGTGTCAGGCCTCAGGGAGGATTGGGGAATTGCAGTAAAGATCAGCTCCAGGAATTGCAGCTCCAGAAAGCTAGGCTGGCAAACAAGACAGAGGGAAGACAATCTTCCACATTAGCTTGCCTTTTCCATTATCTTCCCAAAACACTATGTTTCCTAACTTCATATTAGTCAGAAAATGCCTGCATGGTCTGCCAAATGTGGCAGCCTGCATGGCTGACAAAGCTGCAATAATGTTGAGAGCACACAATGTCTGGCATTAGTACCAGGAGGGAGACTTCATTTATGTGGCATAGTTATCTCTCCTGCACCATGGTAGGATGATACTATTCTTAGTAAACTTCACTGCATCTCCAAAAATAGTCTTTTCATCTCTTTTCCTCACAGGGAAATTTTTTTTTACTCAGTTCCCTGTAATACATTCAGATCTTTGGTGTAAGTAATATTTTTGCATTTCTTTTTGTTACTGATTTGGAAAATATCTAGGTTCTGATGCTTCATACTTTGCATCATGTTTAATTATTTTCTGTCTGTGCTGACAAGATAACTTGATCTATCTGGTGAAGCCCAAAACCATAGTCAGTAGTGACCTTTAATTAGGCTGGAACTAATCACTTTCAGCTCAACAGGATCCTTGTCATTATTAATTATTACTAGATCAGGATGTTGTGGAAACTTGTGGTCCCTATCACATAAGGATAATATACCCATACAATCTTAGTTAGCATGAGTCCACATGCACTTTTTCAAATTCAGTTGATAAAAAAAATAGTCACTGTATTTAGAACAAATGGTTTTGCCATGGTTTTATGCAATAGTACAAGCAACAGAATTTTTGAGAAAAATTACTGCATTGGAGAAAGGAAAGATTTGCTTGGAAGGATATACTAGTGAATCAGAGTAGATTAATTGTACAGAGCTATTTAATATTAAAAAAGTTTGGTGATATTCCTGTGCACAGTTCACTGTCCATAGTTACTAACTTCTCCACCCCCTTCCTCAATTCACTTGAAGTCTCTGGAGACTAAACAAATTTTTTTTTATTCTGCACAGTTCCACCTCATTTGTGAAATTGTATTGCTTGCCTTTATTGTGTACTCTGCTTTAGTAACACTAAACACCTATTTCTTTCAACACTATTAGCTAAGTTTTCTTGCCCACTAAAGAAAAATTGGTTTGGGTGAAATAAGTGTTTCTAGAATTATGAGGCTGCCAGGAGAACTGCACAAACTTGAACTCTGCCAATTCACCCAGCTCTAGGCCATTATATTCCATATTGCAGCTGCTGTCTTATTACTAGACCCAAACAAACACTGCCAGACATGAAGAACTGCAAGTACTGATCCAACTGGCATCTGTTGAATGAGGGTCCACAAATCTTAATTTCCACTTTTTCTTCTGTAATAAAACATTTTTACTGGATATTTAACATTATGAGCAACTGCACTTTCTCCCCTTAACCCCAAACACAGATACTATAGACTTTTTAAGGAGAGGAGGCTGCTTTTGAATATACCTCGTAAGCAGAAAGAAGAGATGATACAAATGAACATAGCCCCACTGTGGGTAAATGGGGCTGTTCTGACTTCTACAGCTGAGGAAAGTGCAGTAGTTACATGCTTTCCCTTACCTGAGGCATAAAAGCAAAAGTAGGTTTGCTATTAAAGGAAGGAGGTGCATCTCACAAATACAATGCCTTTGCTTCTCCCTCTGCTCCACCACACATTCAGGGCAAAAGTGCAGCTTGTACAAGCAGAAGTCTTTCCCTGGGCAGTAGGACTTGGCCCCTTCACTTGGTTGTTCCAGGTTTCTTGTAGGGAGAAGTTGCTGCTACTAATGGGGAAGGCAAGGTATCAGTGGGAAGGTGACAGGGATTTGAGATTCTGTGCAGTGTGGTGGTGTGACTGCAGCTCAGGTAGACATAAACAAGCAGGCATTAGACTGACAAGCTGGTCACCAGCAAGCCTCACATGGCAATAGTCAGCTCTGTGCTGCAAGTCCTATGTTCCCGTTGGGTTTGAACCTTAACCCTTTGTAGAACCAGCTAGTTTGGGCACTTCTGTAGACACTGCAAAGCCTGATGTTGCCTTTCCAGAAGGGGTGCACTCTCTGAAGCTTAACTGGTAGTTATTTGTCTTGCAAATGAGGAAGTTGAAATATGATCTCAATGGAAAGGGTGATACTGAAATATAAGGAAGAGGTCACCATGTGACTGAATAGGGAACCAGTGAATATCCTGGGGACAGAAGAAAAGATGTCACTAACATGTAAGTGCCACTCCCTTGTGGGAGAAGATCCTTACCTTGTTCTCACAATGTTCTTCTAAGCCCTTCTCAAATTTCTATGCCTTTTCCATTTTTTTCATTTTTTCCCCTTTAAAACAGATTGCGTGTTCATCAAGATAGATTTATGTAACCCTCTAGCACTACGGAAGTCTGTAGTGCTACAGTACATGAAGAATTATCCAAATTGGTGAATAAATATGGAGAAATTCAATGATCTGGAAGCTGACTGTTTGCATAGAATAATTGAGTAGGTTTGTTTTGTGTACGCATGAATAAATCAATTTAAATGATTTAACCAAGGTCAATGGAATCTGTTGATGCCTGAAGTGAATGAATGAGTTATATTTGGAGGATAGTGTAGGACTTTTCAGCCACACTAGTGATTTAAAATAATGTGGTGTAGGTGAATAGTCTGTGTCTAGACACTGGCTCCATAACTAATTTCTGAAGTGCGTGTTGAAGAATGGGGGTGAATGACTTTGGTTATCACAGTGTATCATAACTAAAGGAAGAATTGTGCAGAGCTAATTGAATGGCTCAGCCTAATATTTTCATGAACACGGTCTGCAGAGTTACCCTGTATACAAGTACGGTAACAGCTGCAGTTTTGTATTGGCTTGGGTAACTTTTCAGTTAAAAAGTTTTTACCATAATTTTCTTTTATATGGCAGCAAACACACCCCCACACCACCCCAATACATCCTGTTCTGTTTCTCATGATCTCTTGAAAAGATTAATGGCTACTTCAAGTCTGTCTCAAGTTTAGCATATCAAATTGTCACCAACCTTTAATCTTTTCCCTCTTCTTTTCTTTTTTTTTGTGAACTACCCACGAATTTCAGTAGGTAAAGGAGAAGTGTAGAGGTTGGTGGATAACAGTTCATTATTAAGAAAATAGAGATGCAGATTGTACAAAGAAAATCAATTAACAGCTAGGAATTACACAGTACATGGTAAGATAGCCCTTTATCCTCAGCCTTAATTTCAAAACCATAAAAACAGAATTTATTGTTATTTATAATTCCCTTTTGCTGATAGCAGTTCACCAGAATGTTATTTTATTTGACTTGACACAGGAACTAAATGCACAGAAATTTAGACTAAAAGCTATTAAATTATGAGTATTATTAATGAGCAAGGCAGTAAACATTTTATGGATGGGCAGAGTTTGAAGGAAAGTATTTGATTTTTTCCTTTGTTAATAAAGGATGAGAAGGTATTTTTGACAAAATAAAAACAGATTCTCGGAGACTTGCTCTTTCATTACTTTCGTTATGTAGTTTTACTAACATGAGATATAGTTAGGGATGCTGGATTGCATTTTTGGGTACCAAGAGCTAGCACCTTTTCAGGAGGAATCACTCAGTGTTTGTCTCAGGTGGAAATCCCTATCAAGAGACCTCCACCTCAAATAGCCACTTTTGAAATTTTTGCCCTATGACTTACCCCAAAAAGACAGCATCATCTAATAGATCAAATCTGTGAACTCTTACCATGCAAGCTCATTCTAGTTCTGGGTATGAGCACTATTAAATTTTATCTGATCATTTCAGTCAAAGCTGATACAAGATGTCTGATATGCATAGTCTTCATTCTAAAGTTTTCTTCTTGCTTTACTGCATAAGAAAATGTATTTTACCTCTATATGGATTCACAATTTGTTAATAGTTTGATCTTGTAAAGGACATAACCTTATCTACTAAGGCACATTTGTAAAAAGGGAGTACCAAAAAAGAAGATTGAAACTGCCTCCTGCATAAATCAAAGACCAGTGAGGGGGCAAGACAGAAATTTCAATAAACCTCTATTTTAAATGCATGGAAATCAAGTAGTGGAGCTTTTTTAACTTGTACTAAGGATAAGTTCAATGTCACTGTGTTTTATTGATGTTAGGATGCTTAAAAGCAGATTGTGTTTTCATTTTCCAGTTGGCGTTCCAGAATTCTTAACATGGAAAAGACAAGTACATGCAATCAGCTTTTCCCCATTTAGAGTGAGTGTATCTTCTGAGTGTATGTGAAGTGTCTTCTAGTGGCCAGTGGTGTGTGTGTGTCCAGTGTCCCAGAATTTTTTATGTATTTATGGGATGTATGATCTGAATATTGAATCTCTGTCCTTAGTGAGATACAGTATGTACCTCTGACCTCCTAACCAAGTGTCCTAGCCACTGAGCTTCTGGAGGTACATGCAAGACTGTTCTAAAGCTTTGATCAGGTATTTTAATTCCATTAATAAAATATTGTATCACAAGTTAACAAATAGCTGTGCCATTGTCTACTTGAGATGATTTATACTACTCAGTGGCTGGCATGTAAAATAAACTACAACCAGCCTTTCTAAATACATTTTCCTGCTTCACAATTTCACTATTAACTTTATTCTTATCTACGGGTAGGAACCTTTTAATCATTTATGTTTAAGGGGGAGAATTAATATTGTTCTTGGGGTGAAATCTGATAAGCTGTGTATTTCCCCTGGTTTTTGACAAAATTGTATATTTACTGCCTTGTTTGAAATTCAGATGCACTCAGCATTTTAATCTAAGCCCATTTTATTTCCATGTGTACCCCATGGCATTTCTTTATGCTTGATGGATTTCTCTGGGGATTTTTTGAAAAGCTTTGAGATTAACTGCCAGGTACTACAAACAGGTTCATTCAACACTGCAATCAGCTATTCTATTAATGGAATCAATTTGAATAAATTTCATTAAGTAAAAGCTCTAAAAACAAGAGATGGCATATCAGAAAGCTTGTGAAATTTTTTTTGTAGGGGTTCTAGTCCAAAAATAAGATCCTGGAAGCAGTACTGATTTTTCTTTTCTTCCTGTGGAAAATAACTTTTATAATACATAGTGTGCCATACCTGCTCACACACAGACTTTATTGCTGTTTGGGATCAAGTACATTCCTTAGAGTAAAAGTAGTTTTGTACTATTTTTTGTACTAGTCGCTTGGGTAGAATTCAGTCACATCTGCAATCTTTCCTGAGTGTAGACTTAGTATTTCCCCTGCCAGATTCTAAAAGGCCATTCCACTGCATTTTTTCAAGTGCTGCATTAAACATTGTGGCCATTGCATTGTCCCTGTGGCATGGCCTCTGGGTACAGCCTGCTGTCCTGTTGGGTCTGGCATGCAAGGACTGCCTGGGCTCTGATGTCTGTGTGGTTTGCCCAACACATTAATGAGATGATACATGAGTAATTTCATGGGAACAGGACCTAGTCATATTTTTCCTCAGTAACTGTGTCCTCACTGTGGTAATGCCAAAGGTAAATACACCATATAATTTGAAGGTGCAGAGAGCATACACAGAACAAAATTACATGACAGCAAGGAACAAAATACCATCTTTTAGTTCTGCGCAAAATATTTCCTAGTAAATAGCAACACAGAGCGGTGAGCATGCCAAGGAGATGCTATCAGTTCTACAGCAAAATGTGTTTCAAAGGGATTTAGCTGCCATTGTTTAAGAATAGAATTCCTTAACACCCTGCCTGAGATCTTTTGATACTGCAGTAGAAATGCCACACACCCCTCTGGACTGCTTCTGAACTATTTCTTACATCACTGAAACCAGGAGGCAGGAGAATTAATTTGTCATGAAATGCTGGTAAAGGTCAAAGAAGAGTTGGTTTACAGAGATAAAGCAGTTATTCTTTAAATGTTCTATGGGATATGTAGATTAGAAACATAGGATCTTTGAGTTTATGTTAAAGCTGAGAACTTGGAGACTTGGATTTTAAAATAAATAGCAGCAGAAGAGAGAATTCAAACAAACCATTTGGCATTGCTTTTGCCAGGCTAAGCCAGGCCCACCACTACACAAATGATTAGGATGGTATAAATCCTGCCTCTTGTTGTAACAGGAACTTGTAACTCTGATAATTAAGGAGTAGGAAGTATCCTTCAGCCTAGGATACATCTGTGTAGCAAATGTTACCCTGATGATATTGTCATGTCCAGACTGTGGGCAATCTCTAGAAATGGGAGAAGTATTACTAGAAATTAGGTATTATGTTGGGTCTTTGACTACTAGTTCGCATACCCAGTATCCAGTTTCTAAAAGCCATAGTCGAATTTGCAAGAATTCAGAACATTTTGAGATTAAAGAAAGCCAGTGGGACCTTGATTCTGAAAATCCTGCCAGCTTTAAACAGGTAAGAGAGTGGTAAGAGTCGAGACAGCTCATCTCAAAGGTGTAGTGAACACATTTTATAGTGTTGTGCCTCAATTTTATCCATAAGAAGAGGTTACCACAGGGAGCTGTTAAGCTATTTATTGTTTGTGAAACAGCTAATTAATATGGTGATTAGCATCCTAGAGGGATCATAGGAGGAAAATAATAATTTAGTACTCAGTGCACAGCTTGTATATTTTACAATAAATGAGAAATATAAAATATTTTTAAGAAGGCAATCAGTTCAAAGGGTAGTCATAAGCCTAAACGTGGAACAGGTAAAGGTCCTGTGAAAATAGTACGTGAACCCCAAATTTATCATTATCAGAACTACGTTTCATGTGCAGCCTAAGTTCTGGTCTTTATTTCTGAGTTCTTGACTTTGCAATTTAACATCCTCTTTTGTTTTCTGTGGGTTTTTTAAAAATTATTTTTAGTGTTATTTTCTATTTTATAATTCAATATCTAGCAGTTGAAATGGGCTCTTACAAAATAGTACATTATAGCAGTGTATGCCTGTCCCAAAACAAGTTCAGTAGAGCTTTTCATGTCTATGAGCTGCAAATAAACATATTTGATATCTAGATAAATATTCCTATGTTTCTGTTGAGAGTTTCTAGATTTTGATCACCTAAGGAATTGTAATTAAACCTGTATTTAAAAGAAGGCAACAGCTAGAAGACCTGACTTGTTCTTATAACAGGAATGCTTAAAGAGTTTTAAAAATATCTGTATTTTAAAGAAAAGAAAGAAATACAAGTATTTTCTAGAGGGTTAACACTGGTTTGCAATGAAAGCCAGCCCAGCTAGGCAGTAAAGCTTTTTGGACTGGTAAGATCATGTGGAGCTCACACAAAAATAGCTCTTCATCCTGCTGGAGTACTACAGTGTCCATGTGACCTTTCCAGTGTGTTTTTGTTCTCTTTTCAGCTGGGGAAAGCTACCTGCCCCCACTCTTTCTCCCCAGGAATGATCTCAAATTGTACCAAGTTTGCCAACACAGCTCCTGTCACCACTGTGTATTTGACAGTGAAACTAGAACAGTTTTTAGTTTGGATGCCATCTGATTCAATCACCTAAATGCTTTTTGTGAGTGAAATAGCCTCAGCAATAGAAAACTGCTCATATGGGACTAGTTTCATTAAAACCACCAGAAGATGTTTGTTTTCCTGGGCTTAAAACTGTTCTGCATCAGGATGAATTTGAATAATTCTGTTCTTCAGGCATTGAAGAGTGTCATATTTTGAAGTACCAACTATTGACTAAGGTCACTTTTGCCTAGCTAAAAGCCATATTGTCCCTTTTAACTCTTCCTTCTTTCTTCATTCATTTCATACCAGCGCAGGTGAAAATGTATCTATGGGATGTTGTGCTACGCCAGATTGTTGCCACAGCAACTGTCAAAATAAGTGTTTTTAGCTGTAGGAGTTGGTCACTGGCCCAGTGTATTCACATGGTTCCCTCGCTGGTGGTGTGGGCTCCAAAGGGCCAGGGGTTCATTTTGTCACCTCTCTCTGTCCCTCTTCGTCCCTCTGTTAGGAGCTGTACTCCAGAGCTTCCCGTGCTTTAGCAGAGTTGGTGACGGAGCTGTTTCTTCAGACCCTGCCTGTCGTGACTGGCCTCTCTGTAAGAGAATGTGAGCTTCTGAAAGAGGAGTGGCAGGAGAATTTGGTCCCTCAGCTGCAGAAATGGGAGACCCACCGCCAGAGACGCTGGAAGCTTTTCCAGGAACAGCTATTGCAAGAAAAAGAAGTAAGAACCATGCTGTATTTTGGAACCTCAGGATCTAAAAAATGCGATATGGAAAAAAATTATCAAGATACTTACCTGTGGGTAGTGTTTTGTGTATAAATACATAGCTTGGTCCAGACACAGCTCCAAACTCGGGAGGGGCAGTCTGACCTGCAGCATGGAGTGAATATGTATGCTGTGCATGTAGGCTTGCATGGAGGAGTCAGAGAGTAATTACTGAACATCTGTCCACAGTGTTTGACAGCTTTGTCAGCACATAAGCATTTTTGGCAAGGCTGCTGTCTGATGTCCTCAACTCTTGAGTATCTATAGAAACAGTTCAAACAAACCTTCATCATGTCTGTTTGGAAAGGGTACATATGGATAGAGTTGACAGGCAAGGAGGCCTTGCAATGATAAATATTTCTTAATAATTTTTATGTATTAATAGTATAATAACTGGAAACATACAATACACACCTTTTATAAGACTTATTCTTTACTCTGAGAAGGTGAAGAAACACATATCCAGCTTTCCTGCTGTTTGTGCCCAGCATAGGGGGCATTGACACCAGAGAAAAGCAGCAAGAGTAAATGCAGAGGCAGGTGTCGTCAGCAGTAGTCTGGAACTCAAATATACCTTCAGTTTATTCATGCAATGCTGTGTCTCTGTTAACACTGCTTCTAACACAACTTAGTCAAAGAAAGACCTTCTTTATTCAAAGGTGTGGCCCTTCCTAAATGTTACGTATGTGCTGAAATGTATAGAGTAATTGAAGCTTCTTAAATAAGAGGTTGGCAGATTTGTTTAACACTGGCAAAATCATATTTTCCCTTGCCCTCATTCTCCAAAGTGCCTGGACAATCCACTACATGGTTAATGGGATCCTGAGCAAGTCCCTAATTAATACAGATTGTGTTAAGGTGTTCAACCTTTTCACCTACTCATATTTAGAATTCTGCCATAAAACATTGTGATTCAGGAAACTGTGGGCTTCCTACTAAATTTGATAGTGTCAATTGCTAACCAGTGATTTTAGAACACCCTTGGAAATACAAAAGTAAAATAATTCATTGGAAATTCTGAGACATTTCCTTTTTTTTCTTCTATATTTTCCTTAATCTGGAGTTATGCAACATGCACCTCCCTGATCTTTTGATATTTCCTTTATTGTAACTCACTTATTTTGGAAAACAATTCTGTTTGTCTGTCTCGGTGTCACAGCTATCTAGCAAACTAAAATATGCTTAGGACCAACTACTGATAGCAGTGAGACTGCTCACATGCTCAATTAGTGGTGGGCCTTTGTGTTTTCCAGGACTGCTGTCAGGCATTTAGTGGTTGAATTTGGTGTACCTGTATCTTCAGTGATTAATGAAACAATGTTTGACCTCAGTGGGTTTTTTTTATTATTTTGCCCCTTTCTATGAAGGATTAGATTGAATACCTGACTTGTCAATCTTAAACCTTGCTGTTCATTTTCACATTCATCAAGGGTTCACGAGTTGCCTGTCCTTGTATGTGCATGGCCTGAGCAGCCTGGTCTGGTAGGTGAACTACAGGCACATCTCGTAGTGCACAGAGCCCAAGGCACTGTGGTGGTATTTGCTGTCCTAAGAAAACACAGGGAAATAGAAGGTTCTGGTGTGTAACTTATGAATAATTTCCTAAGTTTCCTAAGTCAGAGTGCATGTACAGGCACCTCTGCTGTGGTCCTTCCACTGTCCCATTGAATCTCAGCCATTGTTCAGGGCTGGAGAGGATGTGTTCAATAAATAAGAGACTCACCACAGAGGGGGAGGTCTCAAGTCTGACGTTTTGTTCCCAAAATGCTGTTTGTTGCTAATGTTCTTCTGTTGCTATCATTGGGCACAGTGTTGAGTGGAGAAACCGCACCCTGGGAATTTTTCTCAAAGAATTTAAAGGATTAGTTCATCTCCAGCACTCAGCTGCTAGGTAATAGCTCTTTGGGCAGCACTGTGTGATGGATTCATTGGATGTGAATTCAGATGTTCTGGTCATGCCCAAGCATAGGTTATTTAAATTAGAAAATTGACTTCCCATCACTTTCAATGTACTCTAGCATTCATAAGGTAAAGCAGATGACTTCCTAGCTAAAGAAAAAGAAAAAAAAAATAAATGGTTTGCTGACATCATTAACAGTAATTACTGAGGTATAGAGCTATAGAGGAATTAACTTAGCAATAACAAAACTCTCACATTGGTCTCTGACTCACCAGCACTGCTGTTGGGCTTTATGCAATATAAATATTTCCTGAGTGGCAGACAGAGCTGTCCTAAGGGCAAGTGATTCTGTAGGATAAATTCCAAGAAGAGATAAGAGTTTCTCTTAGTGGGAAATTGTGCGTTTCCTCAAGACAATATTCTGTGCAGGAGTTTAAAATGGCATTTTTAACTTAATGCATTTGGTTTTTTGGAAAGGATTTGAACTGAACTGGAAAGAAATCTGCTGTGTCTCCAAAGAGACCATGCAGGGAGATAGCTACTCCACCAAAGCTAAGCTGGCAAATTTTCCTGAGTCTGAAAAACATCACACAACCCATTATGTTATGTTAAATGCAAAGTGCATTCTTGGCCCTTTCCTAGTATAAACACAGCAGCATGAACATTTAAGCAATAAGCTGACACTTTAGTCCTACAAAAAGGAACACTTGGTTCCACCTGAAGAAGAAGAGGTATTGGACATTTGTGACAGGTGATCATGTAATTTAGGAGATCCCATAGATGTTAGAGTGCTGACTGTGACAAAAGATCCATAAATCAGCGGTCATACTGACAGGCCTTTTAATTTATCAGGTGTTTTGCAGCAGGAGATATGTCTTTCATTTGCCTCTTGATAAATGTGCTATGCTAAGAGTTATACAGTCACCTGCCTTACAGGCTTGGGAAATCTTAACACATAAGACTTTTCACCAGGGTATTTATGTGTGCTTTTCAAGGTGGCTCAAAAAGACATTTTTCCTTTTTACATGAACCGCCTCTTTTTTAGATTATCTTTTCTAGCGTTTATACATGTCTGGAATATGACGTCCTTTGGGGCAAAAGAATCTCTTTCACAACTGAAAAGAAAAAGAATCAGTTTCATATATAGCTTTGCCTTATAGGCTTGAGGATATGAGTGAGGCAAATGGGAATAAATGACTAATGAAAATAAATTTTGAGCATTTTCCCATGTAGTC
Source organism: Atrichornis clamosus (assembly GCA_013400975.1). NCBI lineage: Eukaryota > Metazoa > Chordata > Aves > Passeriformes > Menuridae > Atrichornis > Atrichornis clamosus. The sequence continues at coordinate 33,519 of WBMZ01006028.1, forward strand.
GCTAACTCATGATTTCTGTAGAGAGTGATTTCAGGGAGCAGCCTACTGCACCAGGCTGAGGGACTTGTTTGGCAGTCAGTGTGCATCCAACCCCATCTACAGGCTGGGAGGGGGAAATCCCTTTCCTTTGATTTCCTGAATAATCTATGGTGAAGATATCAAAACAGAAATGAGAGGCGTATTCCTCACCTTTATTACCAAAGAGTAATACTTTACTTTAGCAATGCTTAAGAAGATCTTGTAAGGGACTTGTGACCAGGAAACAAAACATTTGGAGTACAAAAACTTACAAAATGATAACAGGATGAGATTTCTGTCCTTTCCTGCATCATTGCTTGACACTCAGAAAGTTGAACTGGCACCTGTTACCAGTTTTTTCGTGTTTATCACTTCCCTGATCACTTTTTCCTGGCGATTGGAATGACACTTCAAGAAGCCAGACATTCCTCAGAGCTTTACTCCCCCATTTACTATGCTTTTGTCACTGGTTTTACTGATTGAATGCAGGAATCAGAGAGCCTGAGCTCTGTTCCTGCTACTAAGTCTGTGCAGCAGTGTGAATTTCTCCCTTCCATAAGACCTGTCTCTGAGCAAAGTACGGTTATTCCCAAGAACAGGAAAGCTTGGAGAGTTGCCTGGCAACTTAATCCAGCATTGGAAGATCGATGCAAGCACAAAGCCTGGCCTTGCCACCTGGCCTGAAGTAGTTGTCTCTGTTTTGCTGGCTTTCAGACATACGCCAACAGCCTCAATATTCCCAGAGAAGCTTTCCTCTCACATTTCTGCCTGTGTGTGTGAGGTGTTCATGTATTTTGGAGGTAGAAAATACCCAGCTCTGCCAGTCCATCTCAGTGAGCTGCCTAAGTGTTGCCTCCAATAAAACATACAATATTTGGTTTATTCCAGCTGATCCTTTCCATCTTGATCATCTTCCTAATGGCCTATTTGAGACAAAATACTGGTTTAGTATTTGGTCTAATTCTCAATCTTCCTTATTTATACTCTCATCATAAAAGTGTAATAATCCCCCTCCTTTCCTCTTGTTCTCTTACTACTTACATGACTGAGGTGCTTTCACTGTTCAGTTTAATAACTGTGTGCTGGAGGAATTTTTGCTGAATTCTCAGCTTTCCATTGGTCTCGGGGAGGTAAAGAGACATTTTATAAATTCTGCATACAGATTACCTCAAATGCACTCCTAATGGAAAAGGTGACTCATTCTTTTCCTTTAGAAGAAAGTCTTCACCACTACAGAACTAGGCTGTTTCTTCATAAACAGAAGTGAAAAATGACTACAAGCCCTGTCTTTGTTATCACTCTGAATGCCTTTATGGATAGGACATACTAGCAAGTGAGGTGCTAAATTTTGGGTTCTTGGCTGCAATGTTATATTACTTACCATTGCAATTGTGATTCAGATATCATCTCCTGTCTTCTGTCTCTTGGTGATGTATACCCTCATGCTGTTTGACTTGCCCTTCAAGAGCAACTTCTCAGTGAATAATCAGGTCTCCAAAAATGTTGGGAAACTGCATCTGAGCCACAGCCAGTCTCTTATTGGAAATAAAAATACTTCTGGAAAGTAAAAGGTTGTTTTCAGCCTTTCTTTTAACTGCTGAAAGAGGCATTAAAGTACACAGTGTGGTGGATCTACGAGGTGTTTGCAGAGAGGTGTGAAACATGAGGAAGCCATATCCACAGAGCTGCTAAAGAGAAATGCTGATACAATTATTTCTTTGAGCAAGTCTTTGCCATCTGTCATGATGATACCTGGAGAACTGCTAGATCTTAATTTGATGCTTGCAGCATGCAATCAGAGAAGACACTGTGCTCGGCTGTGCTCTGTGATTATCAGACTCACCTAGACTCAAATCAGTTGAGATCTGGCTGCGCAGGTACATCTGTGGCTCTCGCCGAGAGCAGCCTGCTGTGTCTCCGGTACCCTACAGACTTTTGGGCTGTGCTTCTCGTGCTCAGCTGCACTCTTCCCATCTGTCACTTGTTGTTGACTGCCTGCCCATCCTTCTCAGGCATCCTGCTCAGGAACAGGTGTTTTGGTAAGGTTTTCTACATGGAGAGAGGTCAATTAGATGCGTCGCTATGTATACTACAGAGAAGGCGCTGGCCAAGAAAGAAATACATTTTTATTTTAAAGCCAAAGATGATGAGGTTTCTGATCTTCTGCACTTTCTGGGGGAGTCCATTCTGTGCTCACAGATAAAGCCTCTCTCCTGCACAGATCATTGCTTCCTAAGAAAAAGACTGTCATATCCAGCAGGAAGGCCCAGTACCACTCCTGATTCCTAACATTAACAAGTGTGCAATGAGGCATCCGTGCCCATTTTAGCACCAGATAGAAATTAAACTCCAAATGAGCCACTCCCCTTCCCCTGCCCGTTCTGGTAAGGGAGGGGCAAAAGCAGAGACTACAGATTGAGACAACAATTTACTGAAAGCACAAAGCAATGGAATAAGACACACAAAACAAGTACAGCAATATTAATAGCAAAGACATACTAAAAGAGAAGGTGTTTTACCCAGCAAAAAAGTGTTCACCACCGGGAAGGAAAAAACAGATGGTGGACGCTGTCCTTTCAGCACCATGTCCTGTAGCCGCATTCTGGAGAAAACAGGAGGGAGCTGGGTCTGCAGGGGCTGATGCCAACACCTTCCTGCTGGAGAGAGAGGCAAAATGGTGCCCACTTCTGAGGGGTGTACTCATTCTCATCCCGAAACCATGCCCCCAGAGATGATATGAGTGGCACAGAATTACAGTACAGATGTGCCCACACTGTGCTGAGCTCCACCTCCTCCCTGCAACCAGGACATCTAATCCTTTGCTAGACGTACTGATCTAGTGACACCTCCCTGTCTGCAGTAACAGAAGGTTCGGTCCCTGGTATTCTCAATGAGGCTGGAACACAAAGTGAAGTTGTCGGAGATATTAGGTATTGTATTTAATTTAGGACTCTGGGTACATCAGCAGGTAACCTGCATTTATTCAGCTGCCAGTGTAGCCTCAAATACACTCTTCATCTTACAGTAAGAGTTTGGGCCTTACAACCATTTCAGCTTACAACTTACTATTCCTTAAGTTCTGACAATGCACTAAACAAAATCTTTAGTCCATAGCTCCAAAAGTTTACAGTCTAATGGCAAATCCATTAAAACTCATTTAAAGATTAAATTCTTTGATCTAAATATCTCCCTGAAGGAGCTATAAACCTGCAGTCCATATACCTACCTAATCATGTAATCTCCATTTCCAACTATTAGCACTTTGTACTATGACAAAATTGTGGTGGAAGATGGTATCTTTATTTTGTTCTAGAAAATAAAACCCATATTCTCTAACAGTGGAAAAAAAACCAAATAAAAACCCTACTGCAACCTGCTGAGAAGTGTTGATGCAGTATTTTATGCCATATTGTTATTTTTCTCTTGTTCCCCTCTTGTTGAAACCAAAAAATCTGTAGGAGACCCAACTCAGGGCTGACCCAAACCAGTGCTAAGCCTTTCTTTGCAGTGAGTTTTGTTTAAGATTTTGATAATTGAAAAAATTATTCCTAAGTAGAATAATTTTAATTCAGCATGAGTTTGTTTCTTGAAAGCAAGGGATGACTTTTTAAGCAAAATAACACCAAATAAACCCCTGTTTCTTTATGTGGTGACTAGAATGACTGAAATCAGTGTATCTTACGTGGGTAATTTTTCCCTCCTCTTTTTAGCTATGGATAATGGAATATGCTCTGTCTGCTGTGATGCAAAAGCACCTGTCTGAGAAACAAGAGAAGATAATTCAAGGCGTTGTAAGCAGACTAGGATGCCTCAGTGATGAGTAAGCATGGTTTCATCAGTAAGCAGTGGGGTAAAATTTCACTGTTGCATGCACAGATAAAAAGTTGTGTACGTTACATTGTGGAAGGCAATGTTGAGTGATTATAAACATCTTCAGACATAGAGGCAATTGCTCTAGTTTTTTGTCTGAGTATCAAAAGCAAATTAAAAAAAAATAGACATATCATGACTCCTGGAAAGTAGAAAAATAGTCTTATGTGATTTGTCACTGGTGTGCTCTGTGTGTATCTACTATCTTTGTGAGTGATTTCTAGTCTTGAACCATCCACACTCTGCACTCTATATGTCACACTGGAGTTGCATATTATGCAAGATAAAATGTTCAGTCCAGCAGCATATAGATGGTTATTTAACTATTTTGTTCCTGGTTTTATTTTAATTTAACTTCATTGTGACAGAACTAGAAGTCTAACACAACAGTACCCATTCTGTATACCTGAGCAGCTTTCCAGGGCCTGCTTTGTACAAAAAGAAATTACACAGGGTGAAGAATAACTCTTGTCACCTTTAAGTAATTACTGTGACGAGCTTAGGTATGCCAGACGAGCAAGTAGCTTCACTGATGGGTGTTTAATGTTCCCTTCTACAGGTCTGTTAACTACCTACTGCAAAAGCACCGACTGCTGCTGTGCTCAGTACTCAGAAGATTAACCTTCCGAAGAGTTGGAATGGCAGCCCTGGCTCGCATGAGACTGTCCAGAAAGAAGAGCTTGCTTCAGGAACTGAGAGAGCAACATACCCTGCAGAAGGGATCCTCCCCGTGCCAAGATGAGGACCAGTGGCAGTTACAGAAGGCAGTGGTTGGTACAATGTCCAGGTGGTTTGTCTCCAGAGGTCTCATATGCCATGATATTTGGCATTAGAAGTAGCCATGGAAGATCTAAACCACAAGAAAAAAAGGAAAGTTCAAGCTCCAAGTAGGAAGAAAAATGTTCTGTGTCAAAAATGTGCCCACTGCTGTCTCGGGAGGTCTCCGAGTGTGCCTGTCGCAGTTTGGGGGACATTTTAAATTCTCTTATACTTTATCTAGTATATAGCTATCAGTGCTTGTTATCATAGCAAGCTTATATAGCAATTTATTTGATAGGAAAATACTAATGAAAGAAGGCAAGAATGCCAACATGTAGAAAGGACTGTTGCAAAGCTACTGCTTCAGGGTCAGATAAACTCCTACTAATTCTCCTAGGGATCATAATATGCACCTGAGAAGTTCTTACTTGAATATTAGAAGAAATTCTTACTCCTACCACACCTAGGAAGTTCTTCTACACTTCATAATTTTTCATTGTTTTTTCTCACTCCTCTGTCCATAAGAATCTCAGCATCCATTCCCTTGACATTCTTCCAAATTATCTTGTACCTGTAGGTCAAGAAAATAAGAAAAAGTTTAAGGGATTTTTTGTGATATTCCCATAGGTCACTTTCAAATCTGGTTGTGACTCTGGTTTTTAGCATTGATCCATTAAGTGTTGTTGGTTACTTACTTACCTGTGTTGGACGTTCACCTAGAACCACACCAAATTTCATATTTCAACCTCAGACAACCCTCCTAGCACGTGTTAGTAATAGCCCCTGCCCAACCCAGTGCTGCTGCACATATGGGTTGAACCCATCCAACACTTTGCAGCTCTATGCTCCATGCTGTTGCTGTGTAATTAAGAGAGATAATACTTTGTATCCCTCTAATTTTGATTTACATAATACAAACCCTCAATCTCCATATGGAAGAGGAAGAAGGAAGATCTGTGTCCTGCCGTTTTCATATTTGAAAAAATGTCAATTGAAGTAGTTTCTATTAAGTTTGAAAACATTAAAAACTCATTAACCTTCAGAAAAAATAAAATAGAAAATAATAAAATACAAATGCATATCACTGCATTCCTCTTGCTTTCCACTACTCCCTCTCAGCTCCCATGGAGACATTAATTGATGCAATCACTGTGTTCCCTAATGAAAATGAAATGTCCTCAGGTATTAGTGTTCCTTTGGCCTCTCTCCGTTACAACCTCTTTCCAAGTCCAGCTAAAACCCACCTCACAACGAAGTGCCTAAAAATATACATAAAAGATCCCTACTGCTGAAAAAGTAGGGCATAGGTGTGGAATTGTGAAAAGTCAGGAGAGAAAAAACAAGTTACAAACAACCTCCAAAACTAGAAACAATTTATAAAGAGTTAAGAAAAAGGTTAATTTATAGGCACTCAACCATGTCTGTAAACAGGTTTTTAGACATACTCTGTTGTTTTAACTAAACTTAATTTTTGCTTGGGCCACTTTTATACTGGTGGACAATGTCATGTCTATCCATTGATTTCATGTAGAATGTAAAACAACTGTAATGAATCCTAGCTTGGGCATAATCACATGACATTGGGACTCTTAAGAAAGGAGAAACAGTTTAATGACATTCCAACTGTCTCAAAAAACTCCAAAACATATGTCTGAGCTATAAGTATAAACATGTCAGAACAACCCAGTGTTAATAGGAACGTTATTAGTTTCTACAGAGGAATGTAGAATAAGCAGGTTCCTCTTCTACTTGTATTTCTTATTTCCAAGAAGGCATCAAATAGGTACTGTCAAATCCCACAGAATAATTTAATGTTTTTTAGCCTTAAATGAGGATATAAATACAAGAAGAAAATCAGCAACACAATAGAAGGCCCTCTGTGGAAGACTAGTACACTTAAAGATGACAGAACAGGTTGTGCTGGTGAGCATATACTACTGTGCACTAAAGAGAGTTCAGATGGAAAGTGGATTTAAAAAGCAGAAAAAATGGAGGCAAGGATGGTCCAGAGACTTCAAAGGACTTGAACTCTTCAGGTGTCTTCTGGAATATCATAGGTTTTAAAACTGGCATGAAATATGTGACTAGGGAACAATTTTCCACATGTTTCTAATGAAAGAGAGCACCAAGTAAAGTTTCTAGATGGCAGGTTCAACATTAAGAAATGTGTGGATAAGCTTTAGAACTCATCACCAGAGGATGCAAATGGTTTTCATGTGCTATTACACACGTTCATGACCTGTCCCAATGGCCATTGGTAGCCATTGGTAGTCCCACATACCAATATACCAAGTTTCTCTCAGGTAAACCACACAAACTGTACAAATATTTCTGGTGCATAACTATACTTGCCTTGTTCCTATGCAGTTAATCAAGGCAACCACAATTATGCCTTACTGGACTGAGGATATTTCACATACGTGTGAATACACTTGGTCACTTGGAAGTGACCAGTGGGACAGGATGCAACTTTCACGGTATATATCATGACAAAGGCTGTAGTTCTGTTGCAAAGACAAATGTGCTAAATGACTAGAAACGTCCACTGTAAATTATATTATTATTAAAACTGTGACATTCTGAATGGGTGTAGGACTTTCAAAATGAAGCTGACTACTTTTGTTAACATATTTAAATGGCAGTGCTATCTTTTTGTCTGATTACCAGGAGTCCCACATTCGTGAAGAGGAGGAGAAACTTGAGGAGGAAACACATGAAACTAATTTAGAATTTCACCAGCAGCTGGTCACAGAAATCCAAGAGGCTCTTCAGTTTCTTCAGCAGCACATGGAGCAGGTGATTGGGCAGACACTGCTGCAGCACGCCCGACAGGAAGCTGAAAAAAAGAGTTCAGATGATGGACAGGACTTCAAGGTATGGAAATATTCAATAGTAGTTTTCCAAACAAAAGGAAGGCTATTTTGCTAAAATGGAAGGCAATTTCATTTGTGCATTACCCTGTGCTTGGAAGTATCAGCAGAAGACCATTACAACCTGTGTTAAAACTGAGTATAACGTTCAAAGTATTTACAAGCTAACACTTGTGTAGCAGTACATTATTTGTTACAGCAGCCAAAACAGATTTTATTAAGTCAAACACTGGAACAGGAAAAAGGTTGTGAGAAGTCTTGATGGCAGAGGATAACAAAAAAGGGGAAAGAAATGCAGATGATTATCTACTGATGAAGGTTTTTTGACTAATTAATAGTGTTTGTATATTAACAGCTTAATATTAATTCATAGATAAATAATTAAATACAATTAAAACTTCCTAGATAAATAATTTTTTTCCAGAGTAAATATTTGGATTTTCTGTGCAATGGAAAGTCACATTAGAGCTACACATATTAGTTTACTTTCCTGGCAGTTGGGTTAACTGCTAAAATGGGCTGTAGAGATCAAATGGATAGGGAAATGACCCCTTCCCAGATGGAGGTGAGGCAAATTAGAAAGATTTTGCTGCAATTTTTCATGTTGAAATGTTGCATGGTTTTAAGCATCTCAGTCTGCCACATTTTTAAAGTAATGCTTTAAATTCACAATTTTGTGTGCACATACCAAATTAGATTGGGTCTTCAGTTTTAGACAGATCAAAGCACTCTTGGGCTTGAAAAATGAATCATGACTTGTGCTGTATGATGCAGGAGAGACTCGTGGAATCTGCTGTCGAAAGTGTGTATGGGACCAGCAATAATATCAATAGACTGGTGCAAAACTACTACCAGCAATTAGGAAAAATCACAGAAGGCTATGAGGCGAAAAAGCTTCAACAGTTGAAATCCTTGCAAGGTATGTATGGTATTGACAACTGTAAGACAATTCTGGTTTTTTAACAGATAAATTAATTTTCTGATCACTGTAAAGATTGCTTTCCAAGGTAACAGAAATCTGTTATTTAAAGTAGTTCCATTTACATCTTTGAAGGAGAAGTGGTAGAACTGTTACTATTAATTACTTGAATTACAGTCATAGATGCAAGAACCTGTAATTCCAAGTTTGGTACAGACACTCACAGAACAATGGCAGTGATGGAAATTAAACCACAAATTCTGCTTTGCCAAGCTAAGATCAGAGATACCACCATAGTCACAACTGCTTGTAGTTGATTTTCTGGTGCTTTAAACCTCAACACAGGGCAGACGAATTTCAAAGGGAAAGAGTTGAACAAGTATTAAGTTGTACAGCTAACATCTACCACTGTTCAATTTTGCATAGTAATTCATGCAAATAAAATGAATCAATGAATCAAATATTCATAGGGAGAGAATGGAGGTATATGAGAGGCACCGACAAGGTGCCTGCATCTTTTTCCTGGGAGGAAGGAGATCTGGGTTTGCAATCCCTGCTCCCATGTTAGAAAACCAACATCACTGGCAGATAGTCTGCTTCCTCTGAGGTGACTGTCCTCAGCTTTGGGGAGTAGATTCTTAAATTCATCCCTTTTTTTGGCTCAGTGAAATGTTGTTGTCTCTGAAGTTGAGGAAATGCATTAAAGGAGACACCAAAAAGCCAAGCATGCCCATCCTGCGACACTGTGAACTACTGCAACTATTTCTTAGCTGTCAACCATGATCCTCTCACAGGCTGAAGAGGTGTTTTAACTACTGGATCTCACATAAATACAGGCAGATTCTCCTGGAATTATTTATAATTGCTCGTTTCCTTCAGAAGAAGAGAACAAAAGCAAGCTGTGATTATTGATTTCTTTTGTAAACGCTTTCCCCTCCCCTGATGCAGGCTACTGGTATTAAATGAAGTTAGCAAGTTAGCAAAACACCAATAGCATCAGAGGTTGAGTATTTGAGACATATTGAATGGATAATTTTTTTTCTAGAATTTAGCAATTTTAAATAGAAAAGAAGAAATTTTTTTAAGAGGAATAGGCCTATCCACCCAAGGCTGAGATACAGAGATGAGTTGGTAGGAAGGATTTGTGAGGCTCAGTAGTATCTAGGTATACTCACTGGCTGTAAGACAGAACCAATCTGTTCTGCACTGCCCTGTTGTGAGCCTCGAAGACTTTAACAGTGGAAGCTGAAGTGCTAAGGGTAAAACCAAATCTGTGTAGGAATTTTTGTCAATCTGTATTTTAGCCATTGGCAGCCAGCAAGGCACTCAGTTACTTAAGCTCTCACGAAGTTCCACTAAAGGCCTCTTCGGCACTGATTCAACCAACTGTAGTGTCCAAAATCCCTTTAATTTGAGTTCCTTTAAACTGGAATGAGAACTGAAGCCTGTTCCAGAATGTTTCTCTGATCTGAGCTGAGATGGATGTCATTACACACTTGAATGTTCTTTTGATACTGCTCTCAGCTGGTCTTCTAGTTAGGTTATGAGACCTATAATACCAGTCACAAAAAGCACAATCAGCCTTTTGGTGATTGCCCCCTCAGATTACTTTTTTCTCCTAGAGTTTGTGTGGATATGTTATTGTTTCAGTGTGTTGATGTGCCATGAACTAGAAGGAAGAAAATTATACATGTGAATGGAGTACATTTTCTTTTCAACTGAAGGAAAAGAAAATCCTTCTGCTGCAGTGTAAGCCTATAGGCAGGAGGGAGAATGAGAGTGTTTATGTTGGTAATAAAAGCAGAAATGTTTTAGAGTCAGGTGGCCAGAGAGAAACCCAGTGAAATTCACAGATCAAAGGAACTGCTATCGTGAGAAGGTATTGCAAACCTACATGTCCATGCTGCAGCCTGGCACTGCCAGCTACTGAGGAACTTGGATGCATTAGTACATATAAGTCCTTCTGTAAGCTAAGTCCAAATTTGTAATTCAGAACCCTGGTCCATTTCTGCTGCTATATTGGCCTCAGAAGCACTTAAATTCCTCTCTGTGGTTCTTAACAGCCTGGAGCTCTGCTCAGGGGCAGGACACTCTAAGCCAGCTGCCTTCCGTCCAAACTCATCCAGAAGTCAGAACATCCATGTTTCTTCCTTTGCAGAAGGGGCTGATCTGTGAGGTGATTTCCAAGCATGATCACATTGAGAGTGTGATCCTCCTCCCCATATACTCTCATAACTTCTCTTTCTAAAACGCAAGATGGTAAGAACAGTCTTGGCAATAAAACCACCCGCTATGTATTAGCCATGGAGTTAGAACGGCCACATAGGAAGTTTCTTTATTCAGTGATAGCTAAGTGGGAGTAAGGACCATAATGGGAGGCTTCTCTCTCCCAGTGAATGTGCTTAATGTAAGGCTAGAGGTTTTTGCTTCTTCTGGCGTCCCTGGGCCTACTCAATCTGAATTTAGTCTGCCTGGCACAGCCACAGAAAAAAAGGTGGAGAGCACCTCCCCTCACACAGCCAGCACAGCCCAGCCTAGAGTGCATTCTATAACTGCTCCCTGATGGTGCAGTTGGTAGGAAAGGTGCCTGTCAGCCTCTCTGAGTGTTCAGAAAAGGTTGGATGCTCCCCAAATGAAGGTTAAGTACCCTGATCTGTTACGTGCCCATCCTTCTGTTTTATTTAAAAGCTATGGTACAAGGCCCTGTCTGTCAGACATGCCCCAAGCCTTGCTGCCAGGCAGGACATCAGGGGCAAGAGCCTGGTCAGCAGATAAGCACTGACTTAATCACAGAGTGTGAGCATATGCAAAAGTACCCAGAATAGTTTGCTGTCAGTTGAGAGGACTTCTCGTGAAGTTAGGCATTCCCAGGACTAAGCGGCCTCTGAGTGGAGGTTTTCTTTATATTGCATTTTTTGTTTAGATATTATGGTTCTTACTGAAGGCATCAAGGTGTTTGTATAAAATTTCTTCTTTGAATTCCATGTTAATCAATTCGTCTTGTGGGAGAAGTAGGTAGAATAGGAATTCAGTGATATTCTCATCTCAGTTAAATGATGCACAAACTATCCTCTGTGCAACAGATCACAGTGGCAGAGCAAGAGTGTGTAAGAAGTACCTGATAGCCCTAAGGAGCAGTAACTTTGGAAAGATCTAGAACCAGGATTAATTTGTGCTGAAGATTGTCACAAGTCAAAGTTTGTAATTTTGAGCAGAAAATTTTACGAAAACATTATTTCAGCAGAAAGAAATGAAAGAATCAGACGGAAGAATAAACAAGAGAATGAACTGGCATTGAAAGAAAAACACACCAAAGGCCTCCTGAATGTGTCATCCACAGTCCACCAAAGGTTAGAACCAGGAAGCAGCACTGCTGCCTATTTAAACTTTGTGAGTGATTGCAGATCTACATAAATGTCTAGCTGGATAAATGTCTTGAGTTTATATTTGTCTTTGATGGAAAAGAAATATCTGTAGCCAAATGACGTCTGGCCTTTGATCTCAGAGAATTGCTGTCATATTAAATAAACTTTTTGATGGTCATTTGTTACAGATTGAGGAACTGTACTTAGTTTGAAAAGAGGGAATGAAATGTGATGCCAAAACATATGCCAAATTTTAAAATAAATTTAGCATAAATGTAGGATGAGAACCAATACTGTCTAATTCGTTACATTCCATCCCTTATACTTTGAACATCAAAAGTTTGTTAGTTTGCTTGGAGAAAATGTATACCATAATGAACAGAAAATGTTTGAAGCCCAAAAAATACTCAAAATGGCAGGAAGGTTTCATTGAATGCCTTGGACAACCAAGATTACTTGCACTAAATTTAGGGTGGAATTCCTCAAATGTTAATTGAATAAAACTAATATTTAATTAATTACTGATTTTATGAAACTTAAAGTCCAGACTAAAAGCATTGCAATTAAAAAGGAGTAAATTGTCATAAAAATGGCTTGTCATGCACATGATACATTTTTGTAACAATTTTATGTCTTTACTCATGGTTTATTATCCAGAACAACACAGAAATTTTGACATTGTAAAGAGGTTAATTCTTTTTTTTTAGCCATTCTGTTTCTTCTAAATTGAAATAAATCATTGCCCACCTTTTTTCATCCCTTTTTGAATTAGTATAAAAATGAATTTCTGTAATAAAGGGCTTCGTAAAAGATCTGTTAGTTACCAAATTTATCATTTATTCTGACACATAAATTCACTTCTATCTATTGTCTCATTTTTTTCTCCTGTAATCTATTCTAGTATCTTAAAACAAATTACAATGAAATTTGCCATCACACAAGCAGAAGTGTGGTATTGAAGAATGTAACTATTCAGCATCTAAGCTCGTCTCATCAGTAACCAAACCCATTTTCCTATTGCCATTATGATTTCTTTTATGATCAAGTTCCAGTCCTTTGCAAATTAATGACAAAGTTGCTATTAATTTGTCTAACTCCTATAAAACTCGACATTGTTTTATTTCTTGTTGCCCTTGGTGCGAGGTTATGACTGTGAGTTCAAAAAGCAAGTTTAGAAAGCTAACCTCTGTAAGCAGTGGCCATTACAATAGCAACTTCATAATGTGTAGATGTCAGAAACAATTTGTGTTACCTCCTTCCCTGAGGAATTTAATGGGTGGTTGACAGCATTGCTTTAAGGTAGATCAGGCAACAGAACAGAAGAAATACAGATGCAGTAAAGTTGCAGCCATACAGGTTGTACTGTATTAATAATAATCCTTAACCAGAAAAGTAAAGCAAGTGAAGAATACAATTGTCAATGCTTTCAATTGCCAAGTTTTGAGTTAGCATGTTCCTGGTTCGGTCTCAGTCTGGTACTGAAGAGCCCTGGATGAAATTCCTAATTCTTATTCCCCTATCCTCACACCTGATCTTCAAACAGCTTGTCCCTTTGGCAAGCAGACAGTAAAGCTGACTTTAGAAACATACAATAGTTTTGAAAGCAGACTTCAACTTTAGAGCTGAACTCCAGCTCTCAAAGTCCAGGCATTGGCACCCCAAACTCCTGCTGTAATTCCTACCTCCAAAAGGACTTTATATCCTATGGACAGCCAAGGCAGGTTATTAAAATAAGTAAATCTACCTAAAAATCTACCAAAAAACTTTCTGCTCCAGGAGAAGCTGGCTGGGCCGATACTGTTAATGAGCCTTTCTCTCTACAAAATCTAAATAGACTTTGACAGGATTGTATTCCTTCCTTGACTGAATAACATCTGCACATTCACATTTCTCTTGACCAGGATAATGCTGCAGCAAAAGAAGGTTTTGGCTCAGTTTGAACTGCAGCAACAAATTCGTCTGGAGTCTCTGAAACAGAAGCTGCTGGGATTGCACCACCTAGAAACCGAGTTGGAGAATCAGCTAAGGGTAAATCAGGGTAAAATGGTTTGTGGATCTGAAGCATACAATGACAAAATACGGGACAGGTTGTAAGGGGCTCTTTGCTACCCTAGTTGAAATCAGTGCTAAGATTCACCACCGTCTGTAGGAACACTTCCCTGATGCTGGCCATATTGTTCCCTGTTTTTCTCCAGTGACATGCCTATGTTTCATGCCACATGTAGAATAACATAACCCAGAATTGAGCTGTGTTGTGTTAACTGATTGCTGGTTTGTTCTTGCGTGCAGGAAGCAGAGCAGGACTTTGTGAATGAGTTGGCTGTGCTGACCCGAGTTCCAGTGACCCTGAAGAAGAAGCCTTCCAAAAAGAGCAAGCCAGCAGGTTGGTACTATCCTGAATTGTTTAAAAACCCCCACATAATTCCACATATCTGTGCAGATTTTGCTATATAACACGTTGGAATTTCAGGAGGGATTTTTCAAAAGTGCCATTTCCCTAACTGGGTTGTAGAAAAGTAATGCAGCCTTTGAAGGTCACTCCCTTTGCCAGCAGCACAGCCAAAAAGTGTCACCTTTCCTCACGCCAGAGCAGCCTTTAGCCAGCAAATCACATTGTGTCTACTGAGGCAAATCTTTGCCCTGCTTAAACCAAAACATTTTCTGTGTCTTTACCATGTCCTTCAGAAGCAACTCTGTTCACCTCAATTACTAAATCTTTGGGAGAACAGCAGAGCTGAATCACCCGGCTTTCATTCTCCTGGTAGAATGAAAGAATTGCCTTCCCACACATGTACTCAAAAGTAAAATCTTACTGAATCAGAAAGCTTGAAATATTTATATGAATTTACTGTAGTTTTAACAAATTAGGCTAATACATTCTTCAAGAGGTACTTAGGGACAAATTGTTAGAATAGCAGTCATGTTTCCTAATCCATGTCTCAGATGTGTCATCCTCTGAGCCATGCAATCCTTCTGTCATTATCAGAATGAAACACTTGGAATTATATTTGAGAGATACTGAAAGGCAAGATGGGTGCCTGAAAGGGAAAAGCAGCTCACTCACCTGCACAGTTCTGAAGTCTCTCTCTCTGCAGTCCTTGTTTCTCAAGCGTGCAGAACTGTTTGCCCTGGTAGGCACCGTGACCCCAGGGACTCATGTGGAAGCTTAGTTCAAAACCCTAAAGCAGTGAATTTTTAACATCGTATTGTCCTGATTCAAATCACTCAAAAATATGAACTGGTTTTTCTTCTGTTTGCTGGTAATAAAAAGCCATTTTCAATTATTTACTAAGAAAATATATGATAGGGCTTTCAACTGTTGCATTGCCTGGAAACTTACTTCACTGTTCAGCAAGTGTGAAAGCTTAAGGTCTGCTGTGTGAGAAGTAACCAATGGTAAAAAGCAATATGCTAATCCAATGTAAAGTGGAGCAAGGTCCCTGGAATAATAAATGTATGTATGAAGTGTTAGAGTGTATTTTTTTGCTTTAGGTTAATCAAAACCAAACAAGCTCTACTATATGTGATTCTTTTTTCTTTAATTCACATATATTTGGCAATTCAGGGGAAAAAACAAATTCCAAAAGACAGACCCTGCAGTCACCCGAATCAGCAGAAAAAGATGATTCTCAGGAAAATATTCAAGAGCCCCATGGACTGACTTCTGTCTTATACAGGTACAGTAGAGGCTAAAAATATGCTATGTGAAAAACTATTTCTAAAAAGATATTTTTAAAAAATGTTGCAAAATCTACTTCATAAGCAGGTATGTCAATCAAGTGCAAAACACAATGCCTATACTAGCTGAGCTGCTTCCTTAATTGTTACTTCTCACATGTACTTAATCTTTTTTCCCCAATATTCTTTTTTAAAGTTAGCAAATTCATCTGTGTTTGCTTGTCTGTGCTGCTATATATTTTATAAATAACTTTGACTAAAGGTAGAGAAGTGAGAAATACTGTTTCCAAATTCCCTTTAATTAGTTTTTTTTAAACCTGAATCACAGACAGCATAAATCAGCAGAGACAAGTGAATTCATTGGAACTAGGCTGACATGTAGCAACCAAAATATGGTCTGTGGTATTTAGGCTTTCAACTTCCACCTTTATTTCAGGAACAAAGGCAAGCGCCAGTCTTTGGCTGATGAGGGTAGCAGCTCTAACAATGATTTTCGTGATAGATGTTTCAGTTGGCTTATGCTGGGGTGCTAACTAGAGGAGAAGAAATGGCTACAAACCTGAAAGATGCCAGCTGATTTCTACGGGCAGATCAAACCAGCCAGCTGGTCACTGGGGCTTGATATATTGAGCAGAGAAAATCCTGCTGACAGGCAAAGCAAACAGTTGGTTCTCAGGAGCCACAGGCCTTTGGGGAAAAGTATTTATCCCCTGAGTGACCTCAGCCTGGGATTGACTTCAGGAGATGGCTCCTTTCCCTGATGGCATCAACCCTTTTCACACACTCCTTTCCCACAGCTAACAAGGGATACGTGTGTAGGGAACAGGAACCCAACAAAGGAACGTTTATCTTTTGCAACTTTGTTTTGGCAGCCTCAACAGAGGCAGCTGAAACCAGTGAGTGCAGAAGTTATACAGCAAGTGCCTCTCTTTTATCAAAATTAATTTAGTTTAAGAGAGAATTATAGCATTTTAAAAACTGTCTACAATTTTGTTTTATTTTTCTTGTTCATTCTTTCAGAGAGATGTTACAGAGTTCACATGAAGGGGAGACTGAAGCAAGGAAAAACTCAAAGATGTTAAAAAAGAAAGGCAGCAGGTAGTAAAAGCCTTTATGTGAGCTGTCTGAACACAGTGTACCAAAGCCTTCTTCTGGGGAATCTCAGCAGCTGTAGGTACTTACTGAGCTGTTTTGCTGGGAACAACGAAGAAAATCAATAATAACTGATAAATCTTTCTTAGCTGCAGACCAAGAATCAATCCCAACTTCCTTTAGCTGTTAATAAAACATTCCCTTTTGGTTTTCCTAAGGGGGAGCAAGGAAGTCTTTAATATAAGCTCTGAGGTTGCTTGGGTAATGTGAAGGGGAGATAGTTTTAGATTTGGAATATACCTGAGGAGAGTGTGCTTGTAGGAGAACAGATCCATACTAGGCCCAGGTCAGTGTACCTCAGTAAGGTTTCATCACAACACTGATGTACTGTTTACTTTTGTGCCCTGGATGTGGTACACTGAATCTCAATATTATGTGATTGCCACCTTGGCCTAACAAAAAGAGATAAAAACGTAAAGAATATGTAAACAGACTTCAGATGGTATTGTTATGTCAAAAGATGACATTTGGTTTGCTTTTGTTATGTTTTCGTGCTTCCAGGCCTATATATGCTTTTTAAAATTTGTACAAAGACTTTTATATATATATTTTTCTGCCTTTGTCTCGAATTTCAAATTATTATTTTTTTTAAAAATGAGACAAAACTGGTATACTCTTTCACTTTTTATACTTCAGTTTCTAGTCTTCTTCCTTAAATACACCCTTTTTTCTCCAATACACTTTGTTATGCTCATTTTGTTTCCTATGGGAATTCTTGTTATGCAAAGCAGTTAATTCTTACTGGCTGTACAGAGCACCTGTATTGTGTAATAAATTGCTCCACTTAAGCAATCTTACAGCTTTCATGAAGTGAAAGTATTCTGCCTTTTTAAAAATAAACATATATTTTGCTAATGAAAGGGTTGTCCTTTGGTGCAGGATGGAAAATACTACATCAGTTATGCAGTCTGCCTCAAA
This sequence comes from Atrichornis clamosus, assembly GCA_013400975.1. Classification (NCBI taxonomy): domain Eukaryota; kingdom Metazoa; phylum Chordata; class Aves; order Passeriformes; family Menuridae; genus Atrichornis; species Atrichornis clamosus. The sequence continues at coordinate 51,068 of WBMZ01006028.1, forward strand.
CGAAAGTGCTGCCACACAAATGAGTTCACCAGGCATGTTACACACAATTGTTAAATGGTTAATTTTCCCTTCAATTGTAAAAAAAAATATCTAAATTGTACCGCTTCAAGCATTTCGTTCTGGTATTTCATCGCTTGGGCTCTGTTGTCTCTCTGCCTTCCCAATCTGGACATTTTAGTTGCTGCTTGGTCTCCCCTTTTTTAATTTTTTGTTCCCAATAGAAGCACCGTATGTGCAGGGGATTAACTCTGGTGCTCTGGGCACGTGGCAGGAGGGAGCCGGTGATGCTGCCAACCCCAGAGCGCAGCAGCGGCTCCGGTCACACGCGGGGCGCGGCATCATCACCCCAGCGGCTCTCTAGTCACCGAGGCAGGGGCTCCGCGGGGCTCTCCCTTGGCTACAGCGGCCTGAAAGGGCTCTTTCGCTCCCTTTGGCAAGAGGAAGGGCTCGGATTGTGCCAAAAGCAGGGCAGCAGTGCCCTCTCCCGGGCAGCTCGCAGCGTCTCCATCCCCTCGCTGTGGCGGTGGCGAGCAGGGAGCCCCGGGAAGGGGTCCGGGAGGGTCCCTGTGCTCGCTGGGATCTCCGCGAGTTCCCCCAGGCGCGGGGGCGGGCACCTCCCAGCTTTCCGTCTGCCTGACGTTCCCGGGATGGAGTTTCTACAGACCTTTCTCTTCTCACATTAGCAATTTCCTGGCAAAACACCCGCTGCTCTTGCCCCCGTTACTGACTTCAGCCTCCTTGAGTTTCTCCGTGGATACACTGAGCTCCTGTTTAATGTCACGTGCAGATGTCACGCACAGCTGACACTTGCCATCGCTGCCTGTCGGTGAGTCAGATATGAACAAGACAGAGTTTAATTGGACCAAGAAACAAGGGTAGGAAATGCCAAAGTTCACAACAGTTGCTTTGCACTTAAATACTGTTGAACTTCTATGTTACCGTATAGAATCGCGGACTCAGAATGGGGGGAAATGGGATACCGAGGCACCAGTCACAGCTCAAAGGTTTATAGTGTAAATCTATAGAGAATCCTCTTTATTTTATTCTGGAAAGTGTAGAAACAAACATAGAGCTTTGATCATGTTTTGCAGGTACATCCCAAAAACACTTGCTGCAGAAATTTAAGGGAAAATGTCATGCCTTTTTTCTCCTATTCTAAAAATCGAGGGTAACATTCCATCTCCCATACACCCATCTCCCAATACCCCTCACTGCCATCACTGAAATTTATCTGGAAAGTCTGTGTAAAGTTAATCACAACCATTATGAAAAACTATCCTAAAATCAGCTTGTTTAGATGAATAAAATTTAATTTTTTTTACCAAGACTATATGAACGACTAATAGCTTACTACTAAGTGCAGAGAGAAGAAAATAAGGAACAGAGCATGGTGCATTCAGACTTCCCTGAATTTTTAAGGGAAGTGAAAATTTAGGTGCAAGTGCTGAAATCATGGACACTTCCTGAAACAAAATTTAAAAAAAATGATGAATCCTGTGTTCTGTTGAGTCTGGAATTAAAATACACACTTTTTGTACCTATATATCTTGACAATTACACAGGATTAATATACAATTTGAATTAAATAATTGTTATTTCAGGTCAATATTCTAATTATGCAGTTGCCTCTATGGTGCAGATTTGTGATATTTCTAATTTTTTTTAAATGCAACACCTACACTGTTATTAATGTCATTGTGTATTTACGTGCACTAATAGATGGAGACCTGAGTAGATATTTTATACGCTAAAGAGTTTTCCTTGGTCAAGTGTTTATGTCAAGAAGATGAAATACAGCAATTTCTGCTTGCCACCCTGTTGGGTCTGTAAGGCTGTTGCCGTGTGATGTCTTTGAGGCCCATGCCAGGTCTAAATGGCAAGAAGTAGCTGGTGCCAAGAGGACTAGATCAACACTTTGCCATTGTGCATTAAGCTGTGTAATGCTTTGTTCCAGAAAACCATAAGTGGCAAGATTTTACTTGGGTTTAATAGCACCTTGGCAAATGCATGGCAGAAAAAGTCACTGAGAGCTATGGAGTGCAAAGATGCTGCTGCTTCTCAAGAAATTACAAAGCACTGGAAATGAAGCAAACACTCAGAGGAAGAGAAGGGTTTTATGTGTGCTCTTCTGCCCTCCTTCAAGCTTGTGTTGTTGGCGACTGGAACCCAGAGCAGATGGTCATCTGACCTGATCTGGTCTGAGACTTTAGATCTTGAGGACAAAGACCAGTATATTGCCAACAGAAACACTTGAAAGCTGGGACAGCTGTCAGTTTTGGTGCAGTCTTAGCATCATCATTAACAGGCTTAGCTACAAACACAAGAATTCAAACATGTAACTGCATTGCTCTGCTGGCAGACAAACTGTAACACCAGACAAACTGGTCCAAAATATCACTCAGGAAACAATCCATGGATCCAGCCTTCACTTCCACATCACTTCATTGACAAAGATAGTTCCCAGGCTGGTCATAGGGACTATTTCTAAGCAGTCTGCAAACAGCAATAGGGAAGAGCCAGTTTTACATCTTGGAGCTGTATCAAGTATTAAAAGGTCATAGCCTGCTGCAAATTTTTAGAAGTTTGATGATTCAGAAAGCATAAAAACTCTGCACTGTTTCCAGTTGAGGTAACAGCAGCTCCCCACCCTCAGAATCACAAACTGAGCATCTCCCAGCTTGGTGTTCCTACAAGGGAGCAAACTCAAGCAGTTTCCTATTCTGCAGCATGCACTTGGGATCACCAGTGAATCCACATTTTCTTTACTATTTTATTAAGAACAGGTTAGTGATGTAGGGGCAGGAACATTGCTATGAAATGGGCCTCCAAGTGACAAGAGAAGCACCACTTGCCTTGTTTAACCCTCCGTGAGCAATGGCACATGCCACCTCTCTGATGGAATCACAGAAACCATCCAAGTGACACATCCTTCACCTCACCTGGTGAGGCACAGCTCAGGATCCAAAGGCTTCCTGCAGGCTGCTCCTCAGCAGTGCCATGTCTGCAGCAGTCAGGCTGCAGGGGCTGAGGGTATTTCTTCTTGGAGATATCACAGGAGAGTCACATTGACCTGACAGGCACAGTCTTGTTTGCACAGAAGCACTGAACCATGAAATGCCTCTCAAAACACCCACATGTATTTATTCACAGACACTTTGCTGTGAAAAAATAAATGCATGTTAACAGTGGATCTTCCACTAGCTTGTAGGTAAAGGGTTCTTTGGTTTAGGATGCTGTTAAGTGTGTAGGAAAAGTGGAATCTCAACACTAGTTACAAAACGATTGTTTCTGCTACCTCAAGCGTGAAAAGCCTCATACACTGAGTGGAAGTTTCATTTGGAGGTGAGCGGCCATTGCTACTTGCACAAAAGCATGCAAGAACAGCACTAAGGACACTGTAACCAGCAGTTCCGAAATTGTCACACTGTCGAATTTGCCGCATAGCTTCACAAACCAGCTGTATTTCTACTGTCAGGGTTACATCACCACAACTGTTGCTGGCTGTCAAGACTCATAGCAAATGGGTTGGAATAAGACAGCGCAGATGGAGACTTGGCATTTCAGGATTGCCTTACCTGCTAGGCTACAGGTTATTCCAGGGCAGGTTGTCCTCAGGCTTCTCTGCCAGTGTTATTTTACTTCCTGTAAAAAACCTGAACCTCCCAAGCGAGCAATTTATTTTAATTCGTATCATATAAAATACCTGAACCACCAAATAAGCAAGGAAGCCTAGGGATGAGGGCACTCTCCAGGCAGTAACATGAGTTTGAATTCTTAGAAGGGATTGTTCATGAAATTTTTGTCCTTTTTTAGGAGTAATCAGTACAGTTCACTGCAGACTGAACTGCAGTGTTTCTCCCCTGGTACAGCTCAAAGCCAAAAGTGAAACTGGCTGTTCAGACCAGCTCTGCTGCTAGGTTTCAGACCAAGCTGCCCAAAGTGGAGTTTTCCAGGGTACTGGTTCCTTTCCCAGGGAAGCCGGAGGTGATGGCATAGTGGCTTCAGAATGAAGGCTTCAAGTAGGCTACTTCCCAAAACTCGTATGTCCGTACGCACGTGGTGTGCACCACATGGTCTGTGCCAACACAAGTTACTGCTGTGTGGATGGGAAGGATGGGTGCTAAGTGGTCAAACATCCCAGCTGGTAAAACCACTCCAGAGGCACCACGCTGCTGCAAGAGTTTTCCTGCTGCAGCTTTGTGGTGTGGACAAAAGCAAACTGGCACAGGGGGAGGTATTTTGCTGACCTGCTTAATCTTATACCTCCACTGTAGCCACACCTCCCACAGCACCTGCAGCACAATTGGATAAGCAAAAAGTGACAGGAAATAAGGCTTCTTTATATAGTTTGTGAGAGTCAGACAAGGAGAAAAATCTTCCTTCACTCTCACAGAATTCAAGTCCACTTTTCTCACCTTACCTGCAGCATGTCTTGTTCTTGCTACGCCTGGACGTTGTCTCAGATCACTCAGCAGAGAAAAAAAACAGTATGAAGTCAAATACAGTTTAGGTCAAACTGGAGCTCTGGGTACTGGTTCTGTACTACACTAAGATGATGGCAGTGAATTACTACTTTAGGCAAATAAGATGTAGACCTAAAGTCTTGGGAGAAAATGAATTTAGGTCTCATTTGGCCCAAGCTGAGGCAGCTGCAATGTCACAGAATCACAGAATTGTCAAGGTAGGAAAAGACCTCTAAGATTGAGTCCAACCATTAGTAAGTACATTTTAGTCAATAATAAGTACAATTTTTAAGTAAGTACATTTTCACTACGGGCTCTGTTTAATTAACACACATTATATCATGCTCTAGTATGCATATGTAGACATTCAACAATACTTGTGATCTAAGGAGGTTACTTCTGTGGCACAATGCCAACCTGAGAGATAATTTCTCTTGAGTTTCTCCATTCCAAATTTTCAATCATTGAGTCACAGCACTGGAAGGCAGAGGAAGACGCTTACCCATCAATTAATTTCCTTTATTTCACAAGCTTTGAATTCAGAAATTGAACCACGACTAGTAGATCTTGATACGGTAGAGTAAGTAAAAATGCATGTGATTACAAAGGAAAAAATTTGTACAAAAAACTTTAAAAATCCGACGGCAACTTGGATCATCTGTAAGTACCAAAAATCTCATGCAGAAGGAGAGCACTACTGCCCAGGTGGAGAAATCCCTGCAGGGGTGGCAATGGCATTGGTATGTAAAAATTATGGCTCTGTCTAAAATGGAAACAAGAAGGACACAGACTTGGAATGTGCCGAGTGGAACAGACAGGTGCTACGGAGACCATTTGTCATTACGTGTCCCAGTGATTTTCTGTGTCTGAGAGAAGTGCTTCTTGGGTTTATAATAAATTAAAAGATTGAACAGAAGCTGCCTATACTACTCTACTGCTTACTTTCAAGATGGCCATTTTCTTCCTTCATAATTGTTTTTGGTGGTGTTTCTCAAATACAGACATTAATCTTGGCATTGTGTCTAGTCAATTGTTGGCAATGTGTTCTAAAGGGACTCACTCACAGAATGCAACTTGCATAAATAACTCAGTAACATGCATTAACTACTCTAATACAGCGAAAGGGTGCAAAGGAACCATCATTCAGTTACGAGACAAAGCTAAAACCTGTAGTCACTAAAGGGGCAATGGAAGCACCATGCTTTAAGGTGACTATGGCATGAAAGCACAATTGTGAGGCAAGTAGTTCCAAGCAAATACACCACACTATTATCACCTCTTCCTATACAAAAAAAAAAAAAAAAAAGAAAAACGTTTCGGTTTTTATTTCCATTAGTACCAAATAAAACTGTGGGCTCAATAACACAGATATTGAAGGGAATGGACATTATTCCCATGATCCTTCATCCTTGTGTTTCTGTCCATCATCATCTTTCAGCCCAGACTGGTAATATTAGAGCGCCCACCGGGAGGTGCCACGATGCGGTGCCCAGTACGACGGGGGTTGTTGTCATCGATCTGAGCTCCTGCAACAACAGGAAGTGGGGAAACAAAGCTATGAATAGGAGTAAACCATCAGCACTGAGGTTCTGCCTGGCCACGCTTCTCTCACACCGCCATTAGCTGGTTTCTCTTGAGCCTGACTGAAGTGCTAAAAAGAGCTTCAAGACACATTTCTGTGCCCAGCTCCAGCAGTCTTCAATGAGAAGCATGGGATTAAATATTTAGGATCAGACTGATGCTCACCCTATGTGGAGAATTGTTTTCCACTTGAAGAAGAGTCAGTGACAGCCCAGACATGCAAGCTCAGACCCTGACAGAAAGTTTTACTAACTACAAAAAAAACCCCAACACATGTCTGTGCAGAGTGGATTTTTCAAACCTGCCTCACTGGTTTAGAATATATGTCCCTGAGTCCATGGGTCAACAGTGCAGTAAATCTTTTTTTAGCAAAGATAAATCCATGAGGAAATGAGTACTGAGCTGATGTAAAGTCACACCCACTTCAAACTGCATTTTCAATGTTGAAAGGTTAAGCTTAAGGAACAGCAAGCTTTTTAACAGGCTAAATATTGCCTGATCACACTCAATTTCCTAAACGAAATGGAGGACTACCATAAATTTATGGGGTCATTTAAAATGTTACTGTAATCTCTGGTTCTGCTTGATTTTGTAAGAACACAGTAACATGTGTTTCCATCACTCAGATCAAATTTGTACCACTAGATGCCTTGGTAGTACCCAGATCCAGCAGTGGACTGTGAAACCACAGCTTCAGATGCTTATGAAAATCCCACATTGGTTATCACTAGGATGTCAAATTTCTAAGCACTTTTTTTGCTTTGTATAGCTTCATATGTATCTGTATATGCTCACCAGGGCCCAGGTGTATGGGCAAAAATATACTTCAACTCACTAGAAGGGTTTTTGAACTATTTATTCTCCTTGGACCTTCTTCCACAAGTTAAATTTAGTTTCTAAAGAGAGGATCTGCCAGGGAGGAAAACTCTACCATCAGCTCCCACAAGGGAGAAAATCCAATGACTTTCATAACATCATAGGGAGGCATTATTCACCACTGGGGCTGTAGACTTTTGAAGAGTAAGGATTTGACACACTTGTAATTGTCTTCAGATGACAAGAATTATTTCCAGCAACCCCAAAGGATGATTTTCCAGTCTGTTTCTTATGTACCACAGAAAATGTTTTGGGCACCAAGAGCTGAGGATAAGAAATACTCCAATCTGCATATGAACAAATTCCTGCACGTGGCTCACGACCACGGACCAGGACAAGGTGAGGTTTCCATGTCTGGTAGCTGCTGCTGATGCAGCATCTGAGATGTCTGAGGCTCCTGGGGTGCACCAGACCCCAGTCCCATCAGCTGCACACACCACCAGGGGGCTTCAGTCACATCCAGCAGAGACCTCAGCTAATTGCAGTGGGCCGGTAAATAATGTTGGAAGATTGACGCAGAGAAAAATTTTAGATTGCAAACATTTTGAATATTTGGCAATGTATGAAATATCCCTAGGGAAAGAATGCATACAAACATGCATATACATATATATACTCATATAAATATAAATATATATATATGTCTATGCATGTATATAAGTATATACAATCCTCTTCTATTTGATTAAAGAGGTAATTATAATTGGAATTTATCACCAGTAATCCATACTCATGGCTTTAGAAGACTTCTCATTAGTCACGCTGACTTACCTGATAAGCTGAAATTGGATTGATGGAGGTTTCTGATTGGTGGGGGCTGGTTTTTGGCAGGGGAGGATTTAGTTGAGGGTGCAGGAGTTGCGTATTTTGGCGTAGCTGGAATTTCATACACAGGCCCATCATACATTCCTCTGGCGACTCCTTGCAGTACTCCCACCTAGATCAAGAGGAAAGCAAAAATCCAGATACAATGCTCAGATAATGCTGCCTCATGCTACTCCTTCCTGTATGTAGAGAGCAGTGAGCACAGAACTATATTCTGCACTGGCTGAATTAAAAACACATCTATAGTTTATATCTAAAGCAAAGTGCAGTTTGCTTAATAGATAAAGGAAATTATAAAGTTTCCTTCCTCCATTTTTATATATAAAATAATGAGAGAGATCCTTATCAGGCTTCCTTCACAATCAATGGGGAGAAATGGGATTCAAAAGAACAACAGGTCTGACCTAAGATGTTTATCTGATGTAACATCAGTCACAATCACCTCTTCTCTCTCCATTCAGCTGCTGAATCACATTTGGATTGTAGCAAGACTGATACCCACTATTGCAACTGCAGAAATTTCTCTTACTTTTATTTCCTCTGCTCCTCCCCTTCATAGATCTCATTCTCTGTATCAGAACTCATTGAAAAGCTGTGGCACTTTTAAAATTGAATTTCAAAAGTTTCTACTTGCCATCAACTAGAAAAGTGTTTATATACCAGATTGTGCCAGGGGACCCATCTTGCAATATTTGTCAATAAAGTATCTGTCATTTGAGTTCTGATTTCAGTTTGAGGTCTCCAGATATTTTCCGTGTACTGTTCTTACAAGGAATATTAGAAAAGACAATCAAAACAACTTCACTGGCCTTAAAATCATAGAAATTTAGGAAATAATATTTTAAGAACAACAGTTCCAGTTTTCAGAAAAAGCCTAAAGCCACTGAATTGCAGAATGCAAAGCTCGTCAAAAAGATCAGAAACCTGTGGCTTACAAAATCATGATTTCAGAGGAATTTCCCCAAGAGGTTAAAATTGAAATTAAGATACTGTATAGAAAGTCACTGTTCACAGGGGTTTCATCCTGCTCTCAAAGCAATCAATGCATTTTCTTTGCTTTTGATGACAGGGACATCAGGCTCAGAAGAGCCACTGTTTTGCAGGCTGAGCCAAAACTAATGCTCAGAAAAGAGCAGCTGCCAATCACAACAATGAAATCATCTCCTAGGAACCCACAAAGGCAGGAATTTATACTGCTATCCCTGCTCCAGAGATAAGTTTATACTGCTAACCTGTGCCAGTTCAGCTCTGCCGTCCCTTGCTTGATATTTTCTTTTCTATATTCCTCTGTCATGCACTGACACGTTCATATGACAGCTGATACAGCCATCACTGGGGTTTTCTGAGTATTTCCAATGCATAAAATTTGGTAGTGGGAAAAGAAATGCGGACATGGATCTGCTCTCCCTTCCTCTCGGCAGGCAGCAGAGGGAGCTGCAGGAGCAAAAATATCAGTCTCTTTGTCTGTGAGCACAGCTTGCCCAAGTATCAAAGGTCTCCCAAAATCCAGGCTCACTTGCAAGGCACCGGTTACTTAGCCCAGGTACTTTTGTGCAAGCTGCAAGACACTACTCTGTGATACTTTTTTTAAAGTGCTGGTTTCAGTATTTTAATGACTGTCACTAATTTATATGGCACTCCCAGGTACTGAAGCCTTAAGCACTGAGTGTGAAGAGAAGGCCTGTGTCATCATCTACTTGGGTAATGTGAAAAAAATTTAACGCTGATTGGTATTTCGCAAAACTTCTGCAGGTGCATTTGCTCTTTACCGTGTCTCTTCTTCTAAGAAGTGCAGGGCTTTCTTCTGCAGCTTAACAGAATTTGTATAATAAATAATGAAAGACAAAAACTATCAACCTACTCATAGGCTTAACTTCAGCTGCCAGTCTCACAGTCTGTGGTAAATGCTTGGTTGAAGAAAATATGATGTTTAGTCATTTTTTCTCATTAACTGTGCTCACAAAGTGACCTTCTTGCTCAGTGACAAGAAGCAATTTCCAAATAATTCTGAACTAGGGCCCAGTCAATAGGGTTTCAACAGAGCCGCACTGATATAATTCAAAACCAGAGGTGACCCAGTCTTAATCTTGGTCATTTCCCAAGCTTTTTATTAAAAACAAGAGAAGCGTTTTCTGAGCTGTGGGTGCTGGTAATACTCAGCTCAGCAAATTCACTGACAACAGGTCAGAGATACCCAATATAATGAGTATCTCTGGCTGATGTGCTTTTCTTCTCTGCAGTGTAGCAGTTCAGTATGCAATTTAAAATTCTGTTTTTATTCTGCTTAACCCTCCTTCACAAAAAGCTTTATCTTTTCCTGAATTTTAACTGAAAGTAAATTCTGTCACTATTCCATCTCTCCTCAAAAGCCTGCATAGCTGGACATAAGGCAATTATGCCCAACTGGCAATTATATGTTCTACCTGCTGAAGCTCACTGTGTTAATTAAGTTAGATCAGGTCACAATTGCAGAGGAACCAGTTCTGTGGACAGTTTTTGAACAAGTCATATACAGTCCATCTGATACGGACTCATATTAGCACAACAGCATTAAAAACTATGCTACTATGGTTCCAAGAAGGTTTGGCTACAAAGATTTAATAGTATCTGACTTCGTACCTTATTCCTGATTTTGATGCGCTGGTAAAGATATTCAGGGAAAGGTTTGCGAGGGATGAAGCGGCCCATTCCCTTGTTTACGTGAAGATTTCCATCTTCAAACACAATCTTCCCTTGGCTTATGACCACAAGTGGGGCACCATGGCACTCCATTCCTTCAAAGATGTTGTACTCAATGGCCTGAGGATCAACCAACACATTCACTGCAAGATCTCTTTCAATTAGTAACTTATAGTACGTACATCTGCAGTCATTTTTAGACAACTGCCACTAAGAAGTGCATAAAATTGTTCTATATGAAGGAAAAGCAATGCATTTTGATATGAAATTATTTTAAAGGATCTTTCTGATTACACTTTCCTGGATCAGACTTTTCCTTTCCATTTCTCATTTTTCATCAAGGCTTTCTCTCACTTGTTTTTTGAGATTTGCCACATCCATCCAGAGCCTCTAGAAGTATGACAGCCTTAACATGAAGGAAAATTGTGACTCAGCTGCAGGATACCCAGAGGACGTGGTCCCACTGTGAATCTGCTGTGACTGCAAGCAAATTTCAAAGGGGCCAGCACACATACTTCTCTCTGAAAAGGCCCAGAAAAGACCAGGAAAGTCTGAATCTAAATGGGAATGACTTCTTTGAAAATACAGAGATTCCGAAGACAGAGAAATAGAGGTTGAATCTCCTAAATTTACTTTTTAAAATGTTTTTCCCTTTTTAATATAAAACGCATTACTGGATTTCCAGTAAAACGTTTGGAAGAATTCCCCAATACAACAGACCAAAGCACTGGGTGGTAAGATGACAATTTTGAGATAGACAACACGTAAGATAAAAAACCTGTCACAGTCAAAATGAAAGCAACTGTCAGTCATTGGTACTCTGCACTAAGAGCAGAGAAATATGTGGCAAAGCTCTGGAAATAAACAGAAAATCTCATCCATGAAGTTGATTAGAGCTACGTTATCAAAACATTTAATCATCTCTCATAGTTTAGAATACTAGTGATTTAATAATGAATTTATAACATAAGGTGCTTTTTAGTTAAGCAAAAGAAATTAGCTGGTTTTACATTTATCCTTTGAAGCCTCAGCTGCAGAGCTGCAGATTCACACCTGTTTACAGATCTGACACAAGCATGCATAAAATAAATAGTGCAAGGGGACATGCAGAGAGAAAAGAAATCCTTCTTGATCCCAATGCTTCTGACGCAGGATTTCAATGCTCTCATGTCCTGAAACATTCACCCACTTCAGAACAGGAGCAGGCAGTTAGCCCACTCCTCTGTATCCCATGCATTTGGTGTTCACATGATTTAGGTCAACTGCTGAAAAGCAACAGTGACATTTCTTTTTTCTTGCTGGTTTTTGTTTTCTCCTTACCGACTTATGGCTTTTGGCTGTTATAGTCTTCACCTTATCCGGGTCCCAAATGACAACATCAGCATCTGATCCTACAGCAATCCGGCCTTTTCTTGGATACAGATTAAAGATTTTGGCAGCATTGGTGCTGGTGACAGCTACGAACTGGCTCTCGTCCATCTTGCCTGTGGCCTAAAAAACAATGTGATTTGAGCAAAACATGCTTATGAAATGGGAATTTACTATTCAGAGTACTGAAGGGTCAGGGAGATAATGGAAAGCATGGACTTTATAGAGACAGTGAAACAGGACTTTATATAAAGCTCATGACTTGGAAGTTGCAAATAAATGAATGTGTTACTCCTGGAATTGCAAAGCACAGCCAATGAAACCTTAGTGCAGATGATACCACCAAGGTGCTCAGTTATCTAAAGTCCCTTTCTCTACACACTGATGCCCAAGTGTGTTTTGTTGCTAGTCCTGGTAATTTCCACTTAAATGTTTAAATAATTTTACAACAGAGAAACTTATATGAGTATTATGAGATGAAACAAAAAATCAAGATTCCAACACTTTTGGGAACATTTATTGCAAATTAAGTCCATTCTATTATTAGTATTACCAAGTTATACATACAAGTAATACAACCAATTATAAAGTTTTTGCCTGGAGAAATGTCATCACCAATAGAACTTTGTATACAGTCAGTGATGGTAATTGCAACTGTACAGAACAGAATTTGATTTCTCAGGATTTTGGGGTCTTCCCTGGCAATGAGCAAGAGCAATGTTCTAAGGAAGAACAATTTAAATATTAAATAAACACTTATTTCCTGCCTGGTAAAACATGAGATTTGCAAAATATAAGCTTCCCAGTGGTGCAGGACTGACTGTTACCTCCTGTAAATCCCGTGTTGCAGCCCTTGCTGCAGGTCCTTCCCGCTGGGGGAGTAACAAAAGAGAAATATCAGTGGCTGGCTGTGTTTCACTTGATTCCCTGCTTTGCTCCTACATGGCAGGTATCTGAAGCTGCTTCTGTGCTTAGAACGTCAATAGCTGTCCCTGAATAAAGTGGTTATGAAATACAGTCTGGGAGAAGTGCTCATCAGAGCCCTGTAAATACTGCCACTTCCCAGTCTGCACTGAAGCAAAATGCAGTGTGAGGCAGTGAGTGTGTGTGCGTGTGCATGAGCATGCACGTGGAGACAGACAGTAGAGGGAGAATATCACTTTACGTTACAATCCACGGAACCATCAAAAAACTCCTGACTTATACCGGCACTCCACTGCAAAATATGCCAGTATGAATTACGTGCAATGCTCTCCTTCAAAGCATTTCATCATTCAGCCTCAGGCCCAGCTGCCATCCAGTTGCAATTTCTCAAAAATGATGAGACACTTCCCAAACTCAAACAACCCATTCATCACATTTATATGAGGTCCACTTCAAAACCATTACATTGCTCCAGCTACTCCATCTCTCAGAAGCATCCGCTCTGACACGAATGGAAAATGGAGCAGTGGAGTCTGGGAAGCCTCAGGTCTAATAAAACACAATCCTGCAGCAGTGTCAGGAGTGAAACACAGCCCTGAGTTTAAAAACCTGGGAGAGGTTTTTGAAATAAGCAATTCACCTTGCAGTAGTGTTCTCTCAGGGAATTCTCAGAAATATATTAGCAAGTCACTGAAGCAATGGCCAAGAGTCTCTTGGCTTTCATTATTCAGCCGACACTCCATTTTTTTTTAGTCTATTAAAGTAAGTAATTACTTACTACAGCCTTGTCCCAGACAACAGTCATCCTTTCCTCAATTCCATTGACCCCTTCAGGAATCATAGTGAAGTTGTCCTTTCCAATGGCTTTCTGGGCAGTGCTATAGGGGCAATGTCCACTTCCCGTCACCTGCAGGTCCCCACTGTGGAGTTAACACACAGAAGGTTTAGACCAGGCATCACCAAGGTGACCTTGGTCTCAGACAGGCTGTGAATGGACCTTTCAAGCCTACACACCAGAGGCACAGGCTATAAATCATGCCAGCAGCCTTTACACGTTGGCTGCAGATCACTGAAGAGCAACAATGGCACTGGACATGCCCACTTTCCCCCAGGAGCACCCTGAACTCCCAGATTACAGCCCCCTCCAGTTCCAGGCTGCTTATCCACAGAGATCAGGCAAAAGCCCACTAACCAGGACAAAGGATTACTCCAGGATTAAGGAAATGATCGGAAGCTTGTATGAAATGTCTGCCACTCTCAAGATAAATTAATTCACAACCACATTAAAAAATAATGGCAAATTTTACAGTGCCAAGTCATGAGCTTCAAGCTTGTTCCCCTGCACTTTTTTCCTGCACATGTATTTTTCTTGCAAACCTTAAAGAAAGAATACTTATCTGACCTTCCGAAACAGAACTAAGAAAATAAAAAAGGGAAGTTTTTTATCAGGTAGTTTTCTAATCAAACAACAAAAGGCATAATGCAAGTCAAACACATGCTCTGGATTTACCTGACTTAATGGTCTTACACAGAAAAAGGCATGGAGTAAAACCAAAAAGAGCTATCATTTAATGATACTGTTATTTAAGAAGTTGGGTTTCTCAGCCTAGAGAATTTTTTTTGTTGTTGCAGACAGCAGAACTGGATCAGAGCTGCTCTCGGGAATAAGGAGGAAGAACATAATCAATATGCAGAAATCTTGCAAAAATAGAAAGACAAAAAAGATAGGTTCTCCTATATCCACAGGAAACAGGTGATATTTTTAGCTCTTGATTAAGCTTATGGGAGGGAAGCACTTTAAAACTCACTATGATTTCCCATCTATCACTCCACAAGGGTGACGTCCCCAAGAGCCTGTCATCCTTTTTCTTTAACTGATTATGTAAATTCCAGCTTTGAAACACCTGAATGATTCTGGTCCACAAATCTAGATCCAGCAAGCTAACGAATAGCCAAGTACAGAAGAAAAAAGTGTCCCACATGAGTAACTCTAATGCCATGTTCTGGGCTGCCAGCCCTAATGATTGCTGACAGAGAAGAACCCTTGGTCTCTTTTCTGGTTCTTCACCATGTGCACAGCCATCCATCCAGTTTTTAGTAGAAGCCAAACCTATGAGTTTGATACAGAAAAGGCAGCTATGTTTTACCTGCTCCTGGTTATTAATGACTGCCTGGTGTTACTCCATAGGATTAAGCCAAATTCATCCATCAAACATTGATTTATTCTAACACAACAACAAAGCCAGAAGGTTGCAATGCCATTTCTTCTTTTTTGATGCTCTTCTGTCAGCAAAGCTTCCTGTGCCCTCTCTCCTTCCTGCACTCTGATCTATACAACTGTGAAAACCTGACTGCCACAGCCAGGCCCTGTACCTGAGGTTATGCTGAGCTTCTTACACCGCACTACTAATTCCTACACCTGAAAGATAAAAGGGACTTGCTTTCTGAACTCTATAGTTTCCCTCTCCTCTGACATTTAATGACATGAACTGCACTGCCCAGTCAAATCAATAGAAGACTTCTGAAGCAGAAGTGTGTCACCTGAGAGCTGCCCATCACCTCCTGGTTAACCCCACGGGCACTCCTACTCTCAGGATACCTTCTACTGTCAAATGGGGGATAAGCATCACATCAACTAAAAAACTAAGGGACAAGAAGGGATCACCACAAAACAAATGCCAAATCAATACCCTGTCATCTTATCCTTCCCCTTAAACAAGGCTTTCATGACAAGTTACATTTTCCAAGAAGAACCAAGATCTCACAACTCTGGCTCACAAGAGGTGGCACATCCCAGCTGCAGTAATGCAGCAGCACTCCATGGAAGATGACAGCTAACTCAGGCACATGACCCACGGATGACACAAGAACCTCATCTCATGAAGCAAATTCAATCTGCAAAACCCCATGAGACATGCTGGGTTTTTACACATTCAACTTTCCAGTGCAAAATCAACACTTTCTGTGAAAAAGAGCACAAGCAGTATGCTGAGTGCTTGCAGAGGAAGGATGTTGCAAGGATTTTTTAATGAATGTAAAATACTAGTATCCAAAATCAACAGTGCAATAGAAATGTGAAATACTGTCCTTACCATCATCATTGCATAAAATTCCCCATGAATACAGGGCAGACTGATAAAATAAACAGTTCTTTTTTTAGTTTCACAGTATAGATTTAAAGTATTAAAACTGAAAGCAGGCTAAGCTGCTGCCATTTAAGATCTAGGACTTTAAGCCACTAGGAAAAAAAAAGCGCCATTTTTGCATGCTTGAAGAACAATGAAAACTTCTCTAACTCCTCAGTTTGTCTTTCTGATGTTAAAAAGTCATTATTTGGATTCCAATTCTAAAAATGTTCTTGCTGTTTTAGCTAATCTGCTTTGACTCACATACTATTATTTTGGGACCCTTCTAGAAAGCATATAGCCACATCTGACAGAGTAAAGAGTCAAACATTTTCACACACATTCACATGTGCTGACTAAGAGCCTTACCCTCACACAGTGAGCTTCACCCTTTACAGTGCCAACAGTGACAGATCAGAGCAGGAAAGCAATTTTCTTTTTTTGTGGCCTTATTTTAGGGAACAAAAAGCTCAATTATGGAAAACCATTTCTTCCATCAGACTGTCACAATAGAATAAACTTCTGTGCATTCTTATCAGAGCCACACATAACTCAGAGCTTAGCTGCAGCAGGTGAGTTAAGGCCTGGGTGGGCTCTGGAGGACTGCACAGCCTGACCCACCGTGTGCAAGGACAGATGTGGCACTGACTGACAGCAGCTTCCTGTCACACCCGTGTGCCCACTCACCTCCTGGGCAGCTGCTCTAAAGATGGTCACTTTTAAGGTTCAAATTCCACTCCTCTGTCTAGAGCATTGGAAACCCCAGAAAGGGGAGGCTGGAGGTGAAGTGGGTGCCACCACTCGGTAAAGTTAAATAAGGTTTTGAAGGGTAAGTTGACTTCCTCACTCCAGCCCTAGCAATCTGTCCTGGTGGGACTTCAACTGTGAATTTCTGTATCATTTTAGAGCAGATGGTCTTTTGCTTAAGCTAAAGAAGACCCACAGTTGGCTACGAGAAGGAAATACTTTCAGAGACGAGTTTAAAGTCTGGGTTTCTGGTAAGGCATTGCTGATGTCTTTTCCATATGAGAAAGACACTTCTTCCTCTGCTGGCCACATTCCTTTCACCTAAACTAGTGATTAAACTCTCCCCACCAACCTGAGGGCAGTCAGCTCACATCCCTATCCTGTCAAGTGATGGACTTCAGTCTCCAGCTGTCTCCACCCAAGTTCCTGACAGTCTGCTTTGTAATCCACTCTGGCCTCTTTCTCCTGATATTCCCGCTCTACATGTACCACTTATCTTTGCTGTCTTCCAGCTGGAGGACCCTGGAGCCAGTTAAGACACAAGGCAAGCTACAACTAACAAGGCTGCAAGATCTGAACACAAGTAAACCTGTATGATTTGGTCCATCCCAGACGAAGGCAAACTACCAAGTCAGAAGTTTTCAATACACAGGAGCCAAACCCACAGAACTCTGCTACAAACAGAAGTTAATTTTCAGAGGAGCTCACAGCTGACAGCCCTGCACCAGCTATGACAAAAACTGCATCAAGAAATTTTTTTTGGTTCTAGGTATCTCTGCATTCAGGGATAGCCCTCAATTCAGGAACTGTGCTTGCCAGATATGACTGGGCCTTAAAACTGAGTCAGTTCTCACAGATGGGGGTCCATCCACCAGGCTGTTGCTTATGCTGGACAGTGAGAATGCCATCTCAACATATATCAACAATTCAGCTAAATAAAACTAACTAGGGAGAAAGCCAGTTTGAAGTCCCGACAATCTAGCTATACAACTAGGAATCACGTGAAAAGCAGAAAGAAAAAGAATTAATTCCTGAACAGCCAGCAACAGCCTCTCTATCAAGCCAACCAGGAACTGGAGTGTCCATGACTGCTCATCTGACTATCTCTGGTTTTCTACTGCTTCATATATGAGGCTGGTCTAAAGGAAACCAGGCTGATCACTAGATGCTTCATCCCATGTACTTGCCTCATCATCAGCCTGTAAAAATAAATGAAAGTCTTACCATGCCAAGAGCGAATTTAAGTGATCTGGAGTGGTAGGATCAGGGCTCAGAGGTGGTGAGGTCACAAAAGCTGCAGCCTTGGCCCAGTTTTTGCTCCAGTAATGTGTCCCATCTGTGCCCAAGCTGGCAGTGATCGGCTCTCCAAAGACAAGAGGACCTTGGAGAAAGCAAGGATATACAGGAACTAATTACAACCCACTGTCTCTTCAGCACACGACACTGCTTGCTGCATGCAGCCATGTATAATTCACGCATTGCTACACAGCCAGCACAGCTCCCAGAAAATTAAGCAGCCCTGGCTTTGTCTGTATGATAAAAAATTAATCAGGAGTCTCTCTGAGCTCTACATGCTTTTGATCAGCATATTTACAAATCTTTCCTTCTAATCCAGAAGGAGACAGTTCAGACCCACTTTTAATTTGTACTGTTTTAATCACAGCCACGTTCTCTCTGTTGCTCCAATTTGGAGTGCACTGGGTGGTGGATCACTTCAGCAGACAGATGCCTTTTTACTACTCCCAGGTTGGGCACAGCACCAGCAGATAGCAGCATATGGTCCCCAGCACCATACTCCAAGTCTTCAAGAATACAAACATCAAGACAGTAATTTGCTCTTTGGCTTTTCCAATTTGCTCTTTGACTTTTCCATATTGCTTATGAGCTTTGTAGCACCAACAAGAAGAACAGTCCTAACTTGCAAAAGCAGCAAGCAGGGCCGAGCTGCAGTGCACATCTGAGGTCAGCCTCCAGCAGAAAGGACAGGAGCAAGCTTCAGGCATCTCTAACAGCTTGGTCACTGCCCAAGCCACACCTCAGAGGGTGACAACCTGAAATACTGGCATGGAGGACGTGCTAGACTCTGTTAGGAATAAAGTATCTCCCCCCCAGGAAAAGAGATATAGCAATCTAAGGGAATAGTAAAAGGGAAAACAGGATAGAGAAGAGTTACAATGCAATCCTCAAGGGGACAGTTTGTGGGGAGAGCTTCTCAACTGAAAAATGTAAAAGGATTTCCCTTCATCTTTCCCAGCCATAAATATTTAGAGTCTGTGATTGTGCTACTGTTCTTTGGTAACCTCTCCCAGTAGCCTGTCATTTGGGTCAAGATGCACAGGCTTTTCCCCTGAGCTTCTACTCAACAAAAGGAAGAGTTTAGGGGAGCAAAGGAAGTCGCTTACCTTTCTTTCTGGCCAGTGCAATGATATCAGCTGCACTCTTGCTCATCACTTTGGTGATGTACACTGGGCAGTTTATTCGACTGGCAATGGTGATGGCACGGAAAACTGCTTCTGCTTCAAGCTGAGGAAAACAAGGAGGAAAAAGTTAACTGCAAAGGCAGTCTGAAGAAAAAATGAACTGGAGGACTGAGCCATAATTCTCACTGTTCAGCAACAACTCTTCAGGGGTTGATTCTGCTCTTTCCACAGAGACAGACACAGTGCTGGGAAACAGGGAGCTAACCTAACCTCAAACACTTGGCACCAGCAGTAACCACAGACAGGCTGTACTTCCCACTGGGGTACAGCTGCCCCAGCACTAACACAGCTCTCTGAACCCCAGGAGAGGTCATGTCCAAGAAGCTGATGCGACACTTCCCTCCCTCCCACCTTCCTGCTTCAGACTCCTACCCTGCAGTTGGAAGGAGAAGAAAGCAAGGAAACTTTGCCCCAGCTCAGAGGCAACCTCTGAGCTCTCCCTGGTAGCTTACTCTAATCTTTACACAATGGTGATCGTAAACGTAAAGTATTCTCAAACAGCAACTTCAGCACTACAGATTGAATTTAGCCCATAATCCATAAAAGCCTTTGAAGCATTGCCCAGGAAGTCCCCACTGTCAGCAAGCGCAAAGGCAATCTCCTCCCAGGGAGCCATCTGGGACGTAGGCACACAACGCAGGCATCTTCAGATGGAGGAACAGTGTTTTCCAGCAGCTTTGGAGACTCCTCTCCCCAGCCATCAATTTTATACCAGATCCTTCCCAGATGGACTCACAGTATTGGCATTTTAATACCTAAAACCCCATTGTAACTGAAAATACTGACTCAGTGGTACAGAAATTTCTCTCCAAGAGTTGCGCTAGAAAAGTTGAGTAATTTAAGCCTTCCAAAACCACATGGCTTAATCCTTCACGGTTTTGGTAAAGCATTTTTCCTTAATTCAGACTGTTCCTTCAGGTTGTCCTAGGAGTTGTATCAAAACATTTGCTCTGGAAACCCCAAATGCACCTTTAGAAGAGCAAGGAAGAAGGCAGGGCCTCTGTACCTCAGCACTGGGGCTGAGGCAGACAGATGTGTGGTCGGAAAGATGCAAAATTCCTTTCTGGGAACTGCAAATGCAGATTATCCTTAGGCCATTGTTCTCATTAAAAGGAAACAACACAATTCTTTTCGAATAATTGAGGTGGAAGTTAAACAGCAAAATGAGAAAGTACATAAACAGTTCAATAGAAGAATGCTACCAATTAAGCTGATTCCTCTTGCCTTGGGGAAAAGTTATATAAAGATCTGCAAACCACAGCAATCTCTTCAAGTTTAGCCTCAAATCCCCAGGACCTCGCCTCTTCAGTCTTCTAGGAAAGCAGACACTTCCGCTACCACCCTCCACCACCCCATTAACGGTCTGAGCTGTGTATATTAAGGGACATTCTCATGTCTCCACATTTCTCTTGTCATCTAATAAACCCTTTCCAGATGCCTGAGATGATCCACACCAGAGCCTAGATTTTATTATAAGGGAGTTGCATAAAATGAGCTGCCTCACAGCATCTTTCCATCCTCACGTATTTGCATCCCTACAGCCTGCCTTTCTGCCACCAGTGTATCTGCCAGCACGAGAGCAGATCTGTATGTGGGTGTGTGCATATGCACAGTATAGATGTGCACATGCCTCTTTTAGGAGATTTTCAGCCAAAGGACTTCAAGAAGTGCAGTTACTCCAAAGCCTAACTCTCAAGCTGCACTGCTGATTTTTAGCCTGATAAATTTAGCCATTTTTTTGTCATCACAAATCAAAACACAAAGGTCACACTTAAAAAATACATGGACACCTGTGCCCACGGTGGCAGGAGCTGCAACTCCTGATAGTAGAAGGACACACTCATCCCCAAACTAAGAGAATGCACCTGCTGCAGCATCAAAAGGATTTTTCAGGCAAACAAACACATTGAAAGGACCTGGACTTTTCAGGTTTTGAATAATACTGGAAGAGGCAGTGGGAGAAACAGACTGCTGCCTTCCCCAGTGCAGCCATCCATCATCTACACATGCAGAAGCCAAGTTCTGACACTATGTGTTTGACAAAATACTTCCACGAACAACAAAATGAGTGAAGTCTCTTACCTCTTCTGGCCTGCTCAGGGCATGTCCCTCCGGTCCAGTGATTCCCATCTCCAGAATACGCTTTTGTTCCTGCAAAGCAAGAGGTAAATGCTGACACAGATCCAGGATGAGACCCTGGCACCCAGCATCCTCAGGGAGATTAACAACCATATTGTGTGAATGCCCCTTTTAAAGCCCGCTGAACACTGAAAACACTGACTCTAAACTGGTCCCATGCCACACCAGCACAGGCAGCACAGGTCTCTGCTGTGTGATACGAGCATATCTGTGCCCAAGCCACTGGGCTGCACCACCAGAAGCCTCCTCTGCCCTCCAGAAAGTCTTACTTGAAACCACACCACCAGCCCAGGGAATGGGCTTCCACCAATACACTGAAGAGTAATTACGGGCACTTCCACCCTGCCATTCCTTTTTTACCTGCACAAGTTCCTCTCTGCCTGCAATCCACAAAGCACTTTCTTAAACTTTCAGCTCTGCTGACACTTTCAGTTTTCTGTAATGCTGTCTTCCTACACAGTGAATCACTGAAATTATGCTTTTATAAAGCAAAACAGTGCCCTCCAGTTGCAAGGGCACTGTGTCCATACCAAAAAGCCCATCTTAAGACCAGCGTGGGTTTGTCAGAAAAAAAATCTGTGCTTCATAGCAGTGAGACAAACTTTTTTCAAACAGAAAAATGCTTCACTTAATTTAAGGCCAAGCAGTGGTATTGGAACAAATTTCCCTTTTTGCAGAAAATGGTGGTGAACCGCTTCTCATCTGAGGTTGGTCCAGGCCTGACAGCAGAGCAGGAGTGGGACCAGAGCTGCTGATGCACCCCTGGGCCTGGCCTGCCCTGCCCACAGGGCTCTAACAAGCACAGCTCAACGACGCAGTGACTCTGTGACACAGGCAAATGTCCCCTGGAGACCAGGACGAAGTTACTGAACATACTTGAACGTGTCATCTAATACATATCTGATCCCAGGTCCCTGAGGGTGAAAAGCTCACACATTACAACATACTCCAGTAAAACCTGAGCAAATAAACATTCACATATACTTTAGCCTTAGCTGCAATCAGGGCTAAAGAGGCATTAACAGGAATGTATTAATCTGACTGACTGAGAACATTTTGGTTAGAAAAACATAAGGTTTCAGAGGTATTCTTAAAAACAGCTATTCTGGATCATTAATGCAATGGCTCTAAACAGTGCCAGTTAAAGACCTGAGATAATTAAAATACAGCAAAAAAATGAAGTTACAAATGAAGTTATAAAAAAATAGCAAATTGGCATAGAATAGCTACACAAAGTAAGATAGATTTGCATCTTGAAGAAAGTCATAAAATCAGATCATAAATTACCCACTGTAAGAGGACTTGATAGTGCTAATAAACTAGAATATTTGTTTGATAAGATCAAATTTGCATTTTCACACAGGACAGTCCTAAAAAACCTATCTGCAAGCAGCTTTCTTTTCACTACCCAAATAATTGTTCTAAATAAAACCATACAGAAGGACTGATTTTATGAGACATGGCAATGGTGAAGAAATATGTTGATGTACAACATAATTTACATTTATTTACTACTTCGTCTTTTCCTAATAATTTTTCTGTCCTGTTTGTTCATATTCAATGGCTCTATATTAAGGCTCATCAGAGAAAAATGTAACTGCAATACATTTCTATCAAAAATGGAATTCCACGAGGGAGCCTTGATTTTAGTGGGGAATGTATCAAAGCACCACAGGTGCCATTTGATTTGTTTTATTTTGTCATTCCTACAGTAACATTGACTTAATCATGTTTCATATTACTCATTTTAATTCTACTGGATATTTTATGTTGCATTAAAGCTACAAATTACGTATTTAGTAGTTTTAATTCATGCTAAATTTCGTGAGAAACCACCTTTTTTCTCTCCCTTGAATCCAAATGAGAGCTGTCACCTAGTTTCAGTGGGGGAAGGACACGACTGCACTGTATGTGCCCGCTGACTCCTTACTAGTAACTTTTGATCCCAGTAGTTATTTTGGCCAAACTCAAAGTTAAAATGTGAAAGGCAGATCTCAAAGTGAGTAAATTCTAACCAGGCAGATGGAGGACAGAACCTCGCAGACAGAAAAAACATACCCAAGGAAAGAGTTCTTACACACTGCCCAACCACTCAAACATTCCCTTGAGGTTCTCCCTTAACCATGAGACAAGGTGAGTTCCCTTGTCCAGATCTAAGACGGCTTTAGCTGTTTTAATTTCCTTGTCAGCTCTGCAGCCCAGTCCTTAGCGGATAAGCCAGCAGATAAGCAGCTCAGCAGATAAATCAGACGGCTCACTCGGAGCCTCACGGACCTAAGAGGGGCTCGATGCACGTACAAGGGATCAGAGGAGTGAGACATCTCTACAACAGCCCTAAAGGAGTCATCTGTCACAAATGTATAGGGATAACAAATGCTCCCCCAAACCCACCCATTCCGTTTCAGAGGGGAAACCTGGCCTCTGAAAAACCAGCAGAAGGTTTACTGTCAACTGCTGTCCTTCGGTTGCTCTTTCCATGTGCCATGGCACCGCTCAAAGCCATGGCACATTCCAGTGGGAAGACAGCAGCTCCTGGGGGACCTGACCTGCAAAGGCTGCACTGGAGATCCAGGATGCCTTACTGGAACATACTGAACTGGAGCCCAGCTTCCTGGTTCTGAGATGCATCTTCCAAGAGCATGGATTACATGTAACACACATTTTCAAAATGTTTACAAGATCACAGCATTTCCTATTCTCAACCATCAGTGATTTGTAAGAATATTCTCAAAAATAAATAAGTCTGTGAGTTTTAATACCCACTTCAAACTCACTGTGCTGTTTACGCTGATAGCTGCAGCAAGAGACCGTAGCATAAAGCCTTCCAATTCCACTTTTTGTACCCAAAATCCGTGTTCTGCTTTACTTGTATCTGCTGGATTCAGAAGAAATCTTCTTATTTCCTTCTGCCCCCCTTATCTAGTCCTCATCTGATGCCAAGGCAAGGAGCTGCCTGGATCACTGCCCTATCTCAAGGACACTCTGCCAATTAATGCAAAAGGGCCTCCATTCTCTCATACCAGGCTTTATACCAGCGGTGTGCAGGGCATCAGGCTCAAGTAAAGCTCTTTCCAGGGAGTTCCTCTCTTCCTACCTGTTCTCTGACTGGTGTGTTTTACTTCTCCTCTCCTGTATCTATCACCTCACAAAGTGAAGTAAAAATGATGGTTCACTCACCTGAGCTATCAAGTCTCCATTTTCAGCATGGACCAGGATAACAGCTCCAAGACTCTTTAGAAAGGTAAAGGCTTCATAAAGCTGCAGGTAGTACAAAGAAGGAAACACTGCTGAATAAGGAAAACACATTACTTAACACAGACCCCTCTGTTCACCTCAGTTTTGTACCTTCTATACTGGTAATTATCTCGGTGAATAGCAAATTACCTCTTTTCTACACAGGGCCTGAGCTTCACTTTTTGAGGTTGACTTAGCCACCCCTTTAACACCAGCTTGCCCCCAGGACAAGCTTCTGCTCTCCTGCACCAAGACAGGGCCGACAGCCCCAAGCAGGGCTGGATTTCCCTGGGACAGAGGGTCTGCTCCAGCCCCTGCACTGCAGGGCCACCTCAGCACACCCTCCCAACGCAGGCCTAAATTTAATGAACCTCTTTCCTGTAGTTTTAGCAAATGTAAAATAGAATTATTCCCATGCACTACAGACACTTTTAGTACAGCTAGAACACCTCTTCTCTGAAGTGCAGGCATTTTGTACCATCTTCTTAGAGCAGACACTGTTGAGCTTTCACCAACATCTTTAATTCTGCAATTAAAAGTTGAAATATTTTCTCTAGAACATTATTGATTTTTTAACTGCTTTCTAAGATTCAGTGCCCATTCGTAAAGAAGGGCAATAATTGATTTTGTTGCTTTTACTGGTAATTTCTCTGCACACATCTACAGAAATACAGTTTCCTTTCCAAAGGAAAGGAAATATTCAGCTAATGTGTTCCTTTTTTAAACCAGAGTTCAGTAACACAGGGGCCCAGTTTTCATACACAGTTCAAATACTGAAGACAGAGTTTCTTCAGTGTCTAGTTTTGCACTCAGGCACTTCAGGCAGCATTGAATGGGTTGCAATACACAGCTTTGAACATGTGCATTTAAACCAGGTAACAGCCATTAGTCCAGCCACACATTAAACATTTTGATGTATTTCTCTTGGCAACTCCAACAGGGAGTTGAATTTAACAAGCACTGCCTCTCAGAGAATATTTATATATTATTATGTCTAAAATTCCAATTAAAACCACATGTACTGGAGGTGTAACAACAGCTATTTAAGAGACCAAGAGCTGTAGCTCTGGGAATAAGCAAGAAAGAAACATTTTCTCAACTGAATAAGCAAACATTATTATTATTAATAACAGATGCCATTGTCCACTTACAGTGGCCTGATACATGTGAATGGGAAAGCTGAAGAGTCCAGAATCTGTAATGAGCTCTGGACAAACAAGCTCATTGTTATCTCCAGCCCTAATGAGAAAAGGAGACCTCCCCCAAAGAGCAATTCCATTTAGCTGCTTGCAGCAATCAAGAAACTCTTGAAACCTCAAAACTGCCACTGCCTCGAGTGCCTCATTTTTTCCCCCTCTATGACCTACAGTTCATGAAAGGTTACTGCAAAATAAAATGAGGAAAATCCTGAGCAGAGCTGGGTGGTTTCAGTGTTGGGAGACACCAGAAGACCTCTACAAAAGGTGAATGTCATACACTTGAAGAAACACATGCCCGTGCTCTACACAGCTCAGCACTGACCCTCCATAGAGTAGTCCCCCACTGCACATTTCTCCCAGTGCCACTCAGGCCATAGGAATGTTTCTCTGGGATTCAACCTCAGCAACTCCTCAAGTGTTGGGAGAAGAGAGAACAGATCACAGCAATGAAAAGCATTTGGAGCAATACCTGGCTGTCGGACATTTGGTAGAGATCTTTGTACGCCATGTAGACTTGAAAAGAGTTCACACCTGTTCCAAGACAAAATCCAAAGGTGTTGCCATGTAAGTGGATTCTTAAATTGTATTTGAACAAAAGCGTCAGGAAAAATAAGTCATAGAGTATGTCTGGACTAGGCTTTTCACCAGAGATTGCCAAAAATGAAGCATGGCTTCACAGCTGCATTACAGCTGCTAGGACCAGAAGCCTGGATGCCTTCTTCTCTGGGGCAATTTGTTGGATGCTGTGGATTGCCTGTGTTGACCCCTGGAGTAACCCAGTCACCACTGCAAACGGGATTGCTTGTAGCCAAATCACAGAAAGTGATGGCGGCTAAAGCAAGCATATAAACTTTGCGAAAAAGCCTTGTGTAAGGTTCTGTAAATCACTGGGGGTTTTTTTAGGTTTCCTTAGTTAAATAGGAAAAAAATTCAGCTTGACCTAAGCTGTGCTTTTTAACAGAGAAAACTTCTGGTTAAGTTCCCCCGAAGTGCTGAGAAGATGTCGGAACTGTGTATCTGACTGTGCATACAGACTTGCTTTTTCCTGACCTTGCACTCTGAAGTGCCCAGCTACCTGATAGTAGATGCTAGGAAGGAGTGGAAACAAAGCTTGAACCATTTTTACAGGCAGCTCACCACACCTCTCATTCCACCTTCCAAAGATGGAAGGATCTATGCCGGTAGTCATAAAATACTATGCAATATGACAGTTTCAAATTTCAGACATCCCTAAGAATGCTGGAATGAGAATTACAAACATCTTCTGTTCATAATTTCTGTACACATGAATTTGTATTAGTTTTTATTTCCCTTAATCTTTAGTTTACTGACAAGATCCCCAGTTTGTTACAGGGACCAATCTCATAGTTTTCTAGTTTAAAAGAAAAGCAAATTCTAAGCTGTCTAAGATGTATTTCTAAATGCTGTGATGAAAACTGTGCTTCCTGGGGCAAGAAGAAAAAGAAAGAGATCTGTTTGTGTTATTCATGTTGTCTACACAAAATGAATAAGGCTCTATGATGAAGATGTAACTCCTTCATGAGTCGAGAATGAGCAAACACATCCTCAGGCAGAGGGTATGACTGCTCACACACACACAGATATTTTTTATTCACAGTTAAAGGACTAAAATACCCCAGGATACACGTAGGACAAAATGTTGAAATGATCCCTGGTATTATGTCTTCCTGCTAAATCCAAGTATTTCAGAGAGAAATACAAAGCAGGACCCGGGCCCTCCTTGCTGACTTCCACAACGAACAAATCCAGCCCGAAACATGGAGGCCTGTCAGCCTGTAAGCCCATCTTTTCTTGCTATTTTCCTATTTATCAAGTTCTCAGAAAACACGTAAGGCCTTTACTAACTGTAACCCTTCCATCTATTCCTCATCACGGTTTCAAAGTACTCAGTATGTTCCCATTTTAAAACCTAAGCTTGACTGTGCCCTCCCCAGGGCCAGTGCCTGCAGCCTCGTGCCCTCAGCCCCGTGTCCCTCTCACTGATCACAGCAGCACCCAGCTGCTTCATCCTACCTGCCTGCAAGGAAAGCTCCATTTTCACTCCACAAACCCGCCCCATAATTTAGATGTCAGCTGCACCCAGGAGCCACCTTTCTGCAGGGGTGACCAGGCACACACAAAGCAATGAGGGCTGGTCCAAGGCATGCCGACTGGCCTCAGTGATGGCATGGGGCTGAACCCTCTTGTACACACACATTTTGCTGTAAGCAGAGACCTGGGCTACCTATTGCTCTCCCTTATCCAGTAGGTTCTAGCCAAAGGTAATTCATTTAATCACAGTTCTGGAGGGAATAAGGCAGCTTTCTCTGAGTACTGTGGTTAGAAGACATACACTGACCCAAGTAATACATATTTTAATCCTTTTTTTTAATTGCCTTTGTACCTTAGGCCCTCTTCTGACCTTGATAAAATGACTGAGTTTTGCTCCCACTCTGTTTAATGTTCTCCCTGAAATTAATGGGAGTAGAAGGGATCTCAGTAGGGATCCTGCCATAGGATCTCGAGCCTGTTCCTTACCAGAAGCAGAAGCAGAGCACTCCTATGTACACACACATTTACACCCTCAGCTGCCACCTCAGATACACACACAGAAGACGAGCTTCTCAGGGCCTGCCCTTACAGCTAACAGGAGAGATGGTGTGAACAATCCTGCCTTGCAAAGAGAGCACCTGTGCCAGATACCAAGATAAATAACACAAATTTACATATACAGGTATCCAAAATTAGACTCTTTGCCTTGGCCTGGTTCCTTGACCTATTCATTGGACTTACACAGCTTTTCAAAAGCCCTGGTCCACGGCCTATTGACCTTAATGCTTAACATCTGTCACACACTACATTCTTGTTAATGTCCTCCTTGCTCTCACACCAGGGGTACTCAACAGAATCCTCTTCAAATTTTAGGCAGGACTACAGGTTTTTCTGACCAGTGACAAAGTAAAAGGAACCCGTGAGGCTCCTGTCAGCAGTATCAGTCTCTTGTTCCTTTGCATATACTGAAGCAGCTCAATCCCAAAATAGCTGTTGAAATGCTACAAGCCTGAGTCTTTATAATCAATATTTGGGTCTACAGAATCTCCAGGCCCTTCCAAAGCCTGCGTCTCCTTAAATTAGCTTTGTATTGATTTAAAACTGATTAATTGTTCAATTATACCTCATGACAAGACACCTCAACAGCCACTCTGTGAGCTCCCCTGTTACGCACGCTGATTGCATTAGGCACGTGTAGCACTGAAACACAATGAGCTGAGCCCTGTCACTCAGCTAACTCACCCACAATCAGAGGAGAACCAATTCAATCCAGATTCCCAGCTGATGAAAACCAGGGTCACTCCACTGACATCAAGTCAATTTGCACCAGCTGGCTCAAATGTTTCCAATTATCAGGAAATATTACCCGTTAATTTGAAAGCCCTTGCCACACTGAAATATATCCTATTGTGCCTGTGCTTCCATAATCACCCTCACCTTGTGTCTGCTAACACGTGAGAGTAACTCACACTGCCTGAGACATCCATGAGAACAAAGGTGACCTCCTCATGCTCTCAACATTAAAGAAGCCACCAAGGCCCTATCATACATTCCAGTTCAGGAACCAGTGAACAGATTCCTGCTTCCCCCTGACTCAAAGGCAGGTCAGATTTATACAGAAAACTCACATTTCAATAGCTGGAGAAAACTATTAACCTAACTGTCTGCATCAGGCTTTTAGTGTAAGCCCTCAGGCAAATTTGGGAGTGCTGAGCCATCTGTGATTCAGGAGCTCTGGAAAATAGTATACAACCTTTGAAACAAGGCACAGCATACTTGTCTGAGAGAACAGTCAACCAATGCACAGCAGCAGATTCATGTTAATGCTGATAGCAGGGAAACAGCACAGATTTGGCACAACCTGTGCTGACAGATGTCACTACCTTGTAAAAATCACCTATATTAGAGACCTATGTAAGACCAGCCGCAGTTTCTCTTAAATTATGTGCAGCCTTGCTGATTGAAGTGTTTTGTTGCCTAAAATCTGGTTATACAGCACATGTACTGTCAGCATGCTGTGATACGGGATGAACTCCCCTAGGTTACTGCATTTCCATGGCAAACAACGGCTCATTCAAAAATAGCATTTTGCTTTTTTTCTTTTCTACTTTGATAGTCTTTTCTCCATAAAGAGAATCTTTCACATCTAAGTCATCAGTAGCACTACCCATTACTAAGGATGCTGCACATACGTATCACTTAGGTTTCCCAACAGAAGGGTCATTCTGCTTTGCCCGTGGAAACTGAATACCATTTCAGCAAACATTTCCTAATTAATACCCACACATTTTCAAGGAAAGTATAAAGCGAAAAATATGTGAAAGTATGTGTCCAGAAAGAAAATCCATTCTGTTAGGCATAATTTTAAGGAACAAGATCTAAGCTACAATTTTCTGAAGGCCAGATCCAATGGCCCACTCAGAGGTATCTGGTGCCACCGAGATGCCCTCCATGTATGAGACTGCCACGTTGAGCCTGATTGTATGGAAATTAATCTATAAGAGGTTTCATCCGTGCAATTCTGAGGTGATAGCTGGAATCCAGGTAGGGTAGCCTATAGCATCTCACATGATAGTGAGATGTGTCTTAGATTCCTAAGAAAGTGACCCTTTTTTTGCAGGTGTTGAAACAAAGCATCCTCTAGTAACTTCAGGGAAAGCCATTGGAGATGAAGCACTTGAGAAAATCAGGATATTTTTTCAATAACAGGTACCTAACTTTAACATCTGTTTTTTCTAGTAAATGGAATCTGTTTTAAAAATATAGGCACGTTTTATTACAGAAAATGAGTCTCAGGAAGTAAATTATCCCAAGTTATTGCTGAGAAAAGAGATCTAGCCTGTGGTGACAGTTCCACAGACCCATGTGCTCTTCATATTTGGACTTACTTTGAGGCAGCTGAATTGCAGATTCCAGTCTAGTTAAAATCTGAAATGCCACCTTGAAATGTTTCATTTTCTCCATTCATTAAATAGAGGACCTAAGGTGACAGGGCTCATTATCCTAAATGCTGATATCTGAGTTTTACCTTCAAATAAAACCTACCTATGCAATGTCTGAGCCTATTCCCACATTTACAAGCAGGGATAAAGTGACACATTTGTATATGACAATCAACACATCTTAATTTTCCATGCCTGTATTGAACAAAGTAATATATATGCACAAAGTTTTAGGTCCATTTTACACAGCAGCAAGTGAAAGCACGAGTTCAAGGTAGTGCAGAACCTTGGGCAGCATAACCAGTGCCTGTGCATTCGTTATAATACTTCAAAATTTCACCTCCATGTGATATTTCAAAAAGTACTGCTGTATTTCACTCACTAACCTTTGTCTTGCACCAGTACTTCCAGCTCTTCTCGAATCCCATCATACCAGCTGGTGATGTCCACATGGAGAGAGTAATCACAACAGGATTTGGTATCAGCTGCCTCATGCCACTTCTCAAAGGAGGTCAGTAAACTCGATCCAGGTTCTGGAAGCACATGGTCAACTGAAAGAGAGATTGAGTTGTCTGTTAGCTGGACAGCATGCACCCTGTTCAGATTTACTCAGAGCAAGCAGTGTGCCAGCATCCCAGCCAAAACAGCCGCCTTGCAGGCAGTTTGTGTGCAACTCTGGGGTGTCAGTCAGGTCCTGTTGTCTCAGGTGCAGCAGACTTTGTGAACAGTCTATACTAAAGACGAGTCTGGCACCTGCTTGGTGCAGCATCAATAGATACACAAAGGGGGAGCCAAACACTTCACAGATTAGGGAACATTTGCTTTTCCCCTTACTGTTTTGTAAGGGACCACAGGTTCTGGACTTAGCTGCATTTCTTGTCTGCTGTGTCCATCTCTATGTATTTCATAGAAGGCACAATAATTAACCAGTGCCTCACAGTCACTGAATTGGCCCACTCTGCCCTACCAATACATCAGTGCAGATGTTCAATGTTTTCTCAGCAGCCAAAATTGGGAATGCAGCCAAAGGTCTGAAAGAGGGTGATGTTGAGCACAAACACCCAGCCACACTCTATGGTAAACTGAATGCCCTGCATCTTCACTGTCTCAAGACTTTCTGCATCTAATGATGCCACAACATCTACTGACATAAAGAAATGACTACTTATGCTTATGTACTTTTCTATGCAGGGCTAGGTCAAAAGTTAGCATGGAAACACAGCCAAGATGGGCTTACCAGTGGCATCTGCAAGCCTAACACTGCACAGAAGATTCAACTGTGAAGAACACAGACTGAAAAGAACTATTAACAAAGGGAATGAACAACAGTGCATTTTACCTACAGCCAAAGATTCTTTCAGCTCATACCTGCTGCTGAACATAGGTAACAGATAACACCACTCAGCAAAAAAAGCCACATACCAGTTCAGTGGGAATAAAACTCCACTGGGAAGTTCCTCTGCATAAGGAAGCTAAGACAGTTGATGGCACCTGAACAACTGTCTCGCAACATCTAACCAAGGTCAAATCACTGCTAGTAGGCAAGAGATAAATCTTGTCCCACCATCTGGTAGACAGAAGAAGGGTCTTTAACAACTAGAAACATTTCTTCCTTCCATCAACAAAGATATTCCTCCAGGACATCTCTGGCAAGGACTTTCTCAATTCCTGCTGCCAAATCCATGTTCATAAATAAGCACCTTGTTACTGCGAAAGCCCTTGAAATGGCAATAGATGGGAACAGCAGATCTTTATCAGATTTTCTGTGCTATATACTTACAGTGCTACCTACACTGTTTTCCAAAAATCCCAAGAGTATGTATATTACCCCCCAGTTCTTGTTCTCTATTTCAGAGGAAAATCCAAGAGACAATTCCCCATGATGGTATTTCCTTCTGAGGGTAGGTTCATTTTCAGGCCAACCCTGGGTGACAATGATAAATGGATCTCAAACACCATGCCCAGAAATCTGAAGATTCCTTGCAGAAGATCTCAGAAAATCAGGATGGAGCCTCCGGCAGCTCTCCTCACACATGCTGCACAGGCTTCAGCCTGGTGTGGGAAGAGACAGCATTGCTGGTACTCACTGATCATGGTGGTGCCCCCTGCTAGTGCTGCTTTTGTGCCTTGATAGAAGTCATCAACAGCAGTCATCCCTTGGCAGGGCTTTTGTAGGTAAGTGTTGACATCTATTCCCCCAGGAATAACCATGCGCCCATTAGCCTCTATGGTCTTGACTCCTCCGGGGACAATCAGATTCTCTCCTATTTGCCTGGACAGCAAGGAAAGCCAGTATTACTTCACTTGGATAAGGACAGAGGACAAAGTCATTTGAGGCATGTAGGGGAGAGGAACCCAGGGGCCTTCAGAAGGAGGTGGGTCCCCAAAGGAAAGGAGAGGCCCAAGCACTCGCTCCAGCCATCCTGCCTGGCACGCAGAACAAAGCGGAGGAGAGCTGCCTCCCTGAGCCATGCTCTGCTTGCTTTGCATGGCTCTAGTGGCCAATAAAGGAGCTGTAATGCACCAGCATTAAAAATTGATTATTTTTTAATATGATTCCTATCTTTAAACAATTCAAATTATGTACACTTAATGCTCTCCTGGGGACTCCGGTTTTATATATTAAGTTCTTAAATGAAAACAGGAAAACACAGATCAAGTACAGCAACAAGCTGGAATTGTAAATATATGGCAGAAGCAAAAGGCATATCAGAAAATTTTATAATTACTTTGTCATCAAGCAATGCAAATTTATCCTTACAAAGTAATCTAAATAACCTAAGATACAGAAATACATATCTAAGAGACCTAAACACATTTAATCTACCATGTCCCATATTCTTCATCCTGGTCTTAAAGTTAAAACTTAGTGAAACATTCTGCATAACTGTGTGGAAAAATTATAATTAACTGTTGACATCTTTTTCCCTTTACGTCTTCAAAGCAGGATTTTTTTTTCACTATTAAAAATGTTAATCGGTCCTCCAACCTGATATCAAGCAATCTCCAGATACTTATGATCAAACTACTTTTAGTGTTCATGAACACAACTACAAATAAATTAATCTTTAACTTTTAAAGCCACACTACATTTTTATTGTCTACTTTGCATGGTGTCAAAGAGGGAGAGGTATGGGTCTGTGTGAAAGCCATGTCTCTGCACTGTGACATCACAACATATTTGGGCTTAGAGATGATTGTAAGATAGTTAAAACTTCACTTAGTTTATCTCGTATTACAGACACAGAGCACTTGTCTTAATTTTCTTTTGTCTGAATAAAACATCATTTATCCACAGCTAAATAAACACCAGACATCTGAGCTGCTGAATCTGTTTCCCCATATTAAAATGTAACTCCCACCTACAGTTCAAATCACAGCGACTGATTAAAGTCAACTGCTATAATGTAGAACCATAAGTGAATATAACTGTTCATTAAAACCAGTGGGAAAAATAAAAAAAAACAGGGATAATTATTCACACTGGAACCTGGCCAAACTGCCAGAGTTAATAAACAGCCCCAAGAGGTCAAGAATTTGTTTCATATGCTATGCAAAAATGTCACCTCCAGCAGCTTGTCTCCCCTGGTGCTCTGGGCTCTGGCTGGAGGGAAGCACAGCCATTCCGTCTGCAAACTCACTGCCAGCATCCCAGGATGGGATCACAGCTGCCCACTGCTGAACAAACCCAGAAGGGCTTACCCGTGAGAGCTGGCACCTCCACGGCTGCCACCTAAGAGCCACCAACATGGGCAGCACTGGGAGCCTGTCATACCCCATTTGCTGCTGCACAGAGTGTTAACAACACCCTGAAAAACGGGGAACTGGCCTGGATGCAAAGGCCAGCAGCTGCCTGGCACATCCAGTCGTGCAAACTAAAGTTGCAAGAAGCTCCTCTGTGTTAAAAAGTGACTCGCAAAGGCGCATTAGGCATTGCACCTATTGAGCAGATTCCATGCCCGCATAAAGTTAGGTAGCCCTACATGTACTAATGGTGTTGCACTAACTTTTGTTAGTCAAATCCACTCCCAAGACTTTAATCAGAACAACCCTCCTTCTTTGCAGAGTATTTGTGTGGCTAAGAAATTGAACTGGGAAAAAAAATTTCACTATGACCCATCTCCTTTGAATATGTCCAAGGAGTAACTGAACTCCAAGGACTAACATGCCTTCTGAGAATAATATTCATGAAAGCCTACATAAAAATATTAAAACAATTGGTTTATGTTTTCCTCCACGATCAGTATCTACCAGTCCTCTATTCAAGAAGACACATATCCTAACGAAGTAAAAGGGTGCTAACTATGTACTGAAGTTTTTTTGATGCCTCAGAGCTCATTGTTTTCAGTGCATGGTTGAGTAACATCTTTATTCGGCTGAAAACATCTATGTTGAAGTGACATGGGACCAAATGGCCTTTGTGGATGATGCTGCATTACTGCCTGTCAGAAATCTGTCTCATCTCTTGCCCTGGCATCAAGATTAAGGCTGGGAGAAGGTTGATCTTCACTGGCGCTCAAGGTTATTTTTATTCTGACTGACTAGAACAGAGGGTGGAAGACAATGTGACAGGATTCCTGAATTGCTCACTCATTAATGCAAAGTGTATGTGAGTAGGAATGGGGTTCAGTTACCTGTTGGTGAAAAAATACAACAGTGCAGATAACTGCATTCTAGACGCTGTACAAATGACTGAGCTGGTTTCTGATCAGCTATCAGAAAATTCAGACCCACAGAAAGTTGATGCTGTCTACCACTTTCAGTTGAACAAGTTGGTAAATTCTGTTGTACATGAGCTGATTAAACCACAATGGAAACAGCAGGCTTCAGCTTTTCCTAAGCTTCACCCACGAAGCTGAAAACCTTCCCCAGAACTCCATGGAGCTACTTCTGCAGTTATCAAGCCCAGATCTCTTTGAGGCATGTGAGGCTCCCCATAACTTGACTCATCAATTGCCCAGCTCTGGAGACCACGTCCCAGTCACTCACCCTGCCACTTGTTCATTCCTCCAGCCCAGAGGGACCCAACACTTCCCCTTGGCAGGGATGGAGCAGAGTACATCAAGCACCAGACCATGATCTGCCACTTGGCACAGAGCTCATTTCTTCATGGGATAACAGAGACAAGATAGATGTAGGCAAAATATATTATTTATATGCAATGGCAATTTAAATTACCAAATATTCAAACTACTATTTAGATACTGGAGAACTGCCTCTCAGCTGCCATCTGAGTGTGCAGGGCTTAAGTTTCAGGTAGGAAAAATCCACACACACTGTTGCTCCCTTGTACCTAGGGAGGCCGTTTGAGCATTGATAGGCAGGAGAAAGCATCTACCATCCTCCAAACTACAGCTGATCTTCACACATGCTCAAGGTTACATCTGCTTTCCTCTCCACAGAACAAGCCGCATCAAAAGCATTAAAAGCCCCGAATCATTTCATGAGGCTGCAAGAGAAACCCAGCCCCCTCTTTTCCAATCAGTTTTAATTTCAGAGTGAGAAAAATAACCCAGATCTTTTATATCCCAGCAAAACCAGGACACTATTGACTATTCTGGGCTGAGTGGTTTGGTGTCTGCTCCATTCTGTGGCAAGAATTCTGTATTATCAGCAGGATCTGCAGCTGGAGAGTTAGAGCATCAACTGAAATGTGGATGGCTGAGTTTCAAGGTCCAGCTCCAAAGGCTCTTGAGCCACATTTAACAATGACTTTAAATATTCAGACACAATGGGCAGTTTCAGCTGGAGAAACTAAAAGTGACCAAGCCCCAGTCTTTCTTAGGCTGCAAAATTTATCATGTTAACACAGTAAGGACCCAACACCATCTCACAGCAGCCCTCACAAATTATTTCAGAGCAAGGCTTCTTGCACAGTTTACAAAGAAAAATCTTGGGTCATCTAAATCCAGGGACCCAGGCACAACTCAGGGTGTTGAAAACTAAACTTGCCTCCTTTGACGAAGATAAATGCCTCTTAAAAGTTAAGATCTTGCCTGTCTATCCATTATTAATCCTAACTATCTTGGGCAGTTGAGATACTTCCTGGAGCTATGGATCCACATGCGTTTCAGAGGGAGTCTGTGCACTTGACAAGGGCAGGTGAAAGCTCGGCATTGCTAACCTGCCTACCAACTACCATGGCATTTCAAAAATCAGAGTCAAAAATTCACAGCAGTTTCAGACTCTCAACATCTCATGTATTCAGCTGTTAAAATAATTCTGATGCTTTTAAGAGTTACTGGGAGATTTTCATCTAAACTAACAAAAGCACAGAAAAACTCAACAAAAATACCCAGCAAAGAGAGCACAACTTAGTTGACTGTCACTATTAAAAATACATACACATTCAAAATTTGTGCTTTCTCCACTTAAAACAAAACGTTCCTTTTACAATTCCTGCAATGCAAGTAACACTACAACTTGAAAGGCAGAGAGAAGTATTAAGAAGAAAACTGCACAGTTCATGGATAAAAGTGTTCAGATTTTTTTCTGTTATAATAACCTGAATCATAATAACATAAGTAGCCACTGACATATAAAGAATTGGACTTCTAATCTGATGATATATTCTTATGGAGCTCCGAAAACAAGTAGGCAATTAATTATTTACCAGATAACTATAATTATGTTTCTGTGCATCAGACTGTAGCCTCTGGAGATGAAGTTTCTTAGGTCACTAGTGAAAACGTTTAGCAATAAAGAAAAAGGCTCTGATCCTTGTGTACACTACATAACTTTGCAAAGCTTGGAGACCCTCATCTCCACTAAGTCAAGGCAGAGCCAGCAGAGCATATGGACATCTCTGCTACAGTTTCCCAGGCTATCAGTAACATGCATTTCAAGCTCTTCACCTAATAAGTTCTTTCCCATTTCCTGCATTTTTTAGCCTGATAAATCAGTAAGACTTTCCTTCTAATTGTGTGATGACTTAAGATCAAAACACCTTTTCTAGACCAGAAAAGGGACACATGACCAATGCATAACAATGTCACAGGAACAGAACGTGCTGTGCTTCAGCATGAACCAACGGGACAACGGAGAAGGAGCAGGTCCCCATCTGCACTGTGCAACGTGGGGCATATTTCAGATTTCTGTGCCATACAATCCTCTAGAACATGGCTGCATTGGCACTGACTAGGTATGGGGACAAAAGCTGCAGTGAGCCTTACGTCATTCATGGACTCAAAACATTTCCATCGTCCTTGCCATTACTTCTTGGGTTGAGAGAGCCTGCTTGCCTCAACTATTTCGGAATGAACTAGGATTGAACAGTTTCAAAAGCAAATACCTTTTACAGTAAAGAAATTTTCTACTTATCCAATTTTAGAAAAAATAAAATGGCAGAATTTAATAACTGAACACTGTTCTACTATAGCCTCATACCCAGAGGTAACTGGGATTCTGTCCACAAGATTTCAGGCCAGCACCATCAAAAAATCACAGCAGTCTATGCTAACAGGCATGCAAAAAAAGCAATATTTTATAAAACCAACTTTATAAGTCCATCTTCAAGGTATATGTCTGCATAGAAGGAGTGGTCATCATTGATAATTCTTCCACCTTTAATGAGCAGTCGGTCACTCTGGAGGAAAAAAAGGAACAAAAGTGGCTTTATTGAAATAAATAAACACAATAACATATTGATGATACCAAGTATGCTCACATTAAGCCATGAATATCAAATACTCTACCCTATATAAAGGTCTGTGTCATAGATTCATGTGCATACAGAGACAGTGGAGAGGAAAACTGTAGTTTCACTGACTGTTTATTTGTCTTTTAGAGCATAAAACCTCATGGTCATCACAGTTCTTTTAGCTCAAAGCAGAAATCACTGCACATGGAAACACCTGGAATGCCACTACATTCTCCTCTTACCACCACCTCATTGCACAAAGGCCAAAGAGGAAAGAGAAGCCCCCAGAAGAAACCGCCCAACAATGCAATGGCCAAGCTGAGCTCTCTTGGCACTCTTGGCACCTCTGGAAGAGTAACAAAGCTTGGAATGGGAAGCGACAAGATCAGAAGAGGCTGCTTAGCCCTGTCATGTAGAAATCTCTGCCCAGGGAAGCTCCTTTAACAACATTAACTCAGCAGGGTCAACCACACCACTCCAGCACAGCAGCCACGGGACGTGCCTCCTGCACCACGTTACAGACCCGCAGCTGAACGTTGGGTTTCTAGTGGGCAGGAAGAATAAATTGCAATCAATTTGTGATTCCTGCAGGTCAAAGGCTGTGGATGCATGGGGAGCACTTTGTGCTGAGACTCTCCATGCTGCATCTCACTCCATGAATAAGGACAGGAGGCAGCCTCCTAAGTTTGGCTCACCTGAAATATCATACATACAGCACAGAGAGCTTCCCCCTTTTGGCATTTTCTAAGTGCCAGGAAGCAAACATTTTTTTCTCATAAAGGACTGCTCAAAATATCAAGTCTGCAAAGGGTACTGTTCACAACAATTGTCTGTTTATATTTTTCTCTATTCAAATGGTTACATTCTGTTCTCAAAAACTACATTTTATTGAAAGCAAATTCTACCAGTGCATATTCCTGAGAACCAGTATTTAAACTCTCTCATTGAAGAAGTCATGCTGGAAATGCCAGCACCCTACCACTTACACAAAGACAGGGAAAGTCTGTAACTTCAGTGCTCATCTGGTTTTGGCTGGGGTACTTAAACTTCTTCACAGCAACTTATATGAGGCTGGGTTTTGGATTTGTGCTGGAAACAGTGCTGGTAACACAGGGATGTTTTAGCTGTTGCTGAGCAGGGCTGAGAGAGTGAATGCCTTTTCTGCTCATCACCAGAAAAAAGGCTGGGTGAGCACAAGGAATTGAGAGCGGGAATAGCTGGGACAGCTGACCCCAACTGACCCAAGGGATATTCTACACCATATGGCAGCATGCTCAGCAATAAAACGCAGGGGGAGGTTCACAGGGGGAGCACTGCTTGGGGACTTGAGCTGGGCATCAATAGGCTGGTGGTGAGCAATTGTATACTGCATCACTTGTCCTTGGGTTTTATTCATCTTTTTCATTTTCCTATCAATTGCATTATTATCATTACTATTATTATGATTTTTCTATTTCCATTATCAAATTGTTTTCATCTCAACCCACGAGTTTTTTCACTTTTACCCTTGCAATTTTCTCCCCCATCCCACCGTGGGTGGCGTAGGGGACAATTG
The DNA here is from genome assembly GCA_013400975.1 of Atrichornis clamosus. NCBI lineage: Eukaryota > Metazoa > Chordata > Aves > Passeriformes > Menuridae > Atrichornis > Atrichornis clamosus. Next base: position 90,896 of record WBMZ01006028.1, read on the forward strand.
AGCAAGTGGTTGTGTGAGGCTGAGTTGCCAGCTGGGGTTAAACCATGACAAGTGCATAACACTTCTGGAAAGACTTCTGCCAAGGGACTGTGAATGCTGGAAAAAAAGCAGTCAGAACCTTCTTTTCCCATTCATACATAAAAAAGACATTTATTATAAATTATTTCCTTGGATCACCAGACAATAACTCAGAATCCCCACTTTGTCCATGTTATATACTCCTCAGTCCAGACTCAATTCCTGGTTTAATTACAGGATGACTCAGGAATATAAACTACGAATGTCCTGAGTTCCCAGTTTAGAAAACAAACAAGCTGATATATTTCTTAATCTTTAAAACCAGGACAACAAAAAACAATAAATTTCTAAAAATTTATTCATTAAAAAGTGCTAAGGCAGAGCTAGGGATGATACAATATAACTTCTCTGTTACACACTGCACATTTACTTTTTAGCTGGTATTTTAAAAATTTTGCAGGTTCAAACCCTTTATAGCCCTCTGTATCATTCTAGAAAAGCAAAAAGGGAGAAACAGACATTTTTAAGGGAGAAAGAAGGGGAGGGAAAGACATTTTAAATACAGTGCACAACAAAAGAGTATGTACACAGAAGGTCTGAGGCTCTTCTCCACGTGCTGCAGCAGCGACATGACCCTGGGGGGGAACCAAGGCATAGAACTATGACAACATATGTCCCCAGGACCTGCCTCAGACATTGTCACCCTCTCATTAGAGAAAGGAGATGAATGCAGTCCTCCATCTGGAATTTGCCAGAGCAGGCTCCCTTTTTTCTCCCCAGCCTCTCTACTGTCACCTGTAATTGCAGCAGGACTCGTGGATGGGCAGCCGCAATGGTCAGAAGCTGTTTTGCTCTGTGCTGGCAGCTGCACCTCCTCACTGCGATGATTTACAGCGCTGCCTGCTGACCTGCAGGGACCACCATCTTGTGAACTCGTTTTAAGCTCATTGGGTTGCCCTCCTAAACATTAATGCTGTCCAATTACAAGAGACACGAGCTTGCTGATATGGGCAGGCAGTGTTCCCAGAGCATTGCATCTGTCACTGCTAACGAGTCTAAAAACCTGCATCCTCATCAAGAAGTTCTACATTTTCTTTCTTTTAAAACAGGAGATGATGCATAATAAGTAGAAACAAATGTAACAGGCAGGGAAAATAAAGCAGACTACAAGCTGAAGCACAGCTCCAGAAAAATAACTGTAGACTAACAGATTTTATAATTTTACATATAAATATACATATGTAAGTAACAAAATTAGGTATTAGAATAAGCTAATCTAAAAATAATATAAATGCTTTCTTAAGAAAGTACTCAATTATGGAGTCAGACATTAAATTAAGCCTCACAGTCTATAAAGGATTACTGAACGTTTAGCTACAAAGTCCTCCCCCTACTTCAGAATTTTGGAGGGTGTAAGAAATTCTGGTGAAGAAAAAAATCTGTGCTTTATGGAGACTTTCAAAATTTTAACTCTTGACACCTCAGAAGAAAATACAAACAATTCAGAATTGCTGCAAGAGGCAGCAGGTCCTGCACCTGAGGCTAAGGTTCCCCTAGCTGGGTATAGGAAGCCATGGGAGACTAGGCTGCCAAAAAACCACACATCCCCACGCCAAGCCACTGGGGATGGTGCCGTGGAGCCTTGCCCAGCTTTAACTGGGACCTGATAGATGTGGAAACATCTCTAACACATTTCCATTCCAGCAAATCAGCAAATTCAGAAGAAAAAGAGTTCTGCTGGAACCTCTCCCAACCCAACCAGCTCGAGCTGTCAAACGTAGGACACATTAGAGATTGCAGCAAAGCAGAGGACCTTGACACGGATGGTGTTGATAAGCACAAGCAGCCCAGGTGAGGTTTGGGTGCCTGTGGACACCTCAGCAGCACACTGTGCCCAAGCAAAGAGGTGCTGCCTCAAACACCCTGCTCCAGACCAGGGGTGGCTTAGCCAAAGCAGCAGTACCCAATGCCTATGGGCACCAACCACAGAGATGCATTTCCATTAACAGGTTGGAAAAATCACACAAAAATAAATGACTGTCAAGGAGGCATGAGTAAACATTGACAAGCAATTTGTTGTATTCTTCATGAAATAAACTTTCATCCAAATATCCTTGGATCACATGGTGTATTCATTCCCTGCCACAGTCTAAGCACAGGCTTCAGGAATAGGCACAGCTCTGGCCAGAAGGCAGATGGATGGTGCCACCCTGCACCACTGCCACCCTGCCACTGGTGCCTGGATGATCCTTCACTGGTTTAGGGCACTGGTACTTGCTGCAGTGAAATCTCTGGGCACACAATGTCTCTGTTTAGCAGGTTAGCCTCCTCGGGCGTGCAGAAGGCTGTGCGTGCCCAGGGGCCATTTATTATTTACCGGGGGCGTGATGTCAGGCAGGCTACTTGCAGTTTTCTTACCAAGTGACAAATGTCCAGAAAAAACTAGGGACCAGAGTTCTCTTCTCCCTGTTCCAGGCTGGAGGACAGACACTCTGCAGTCCCCTGGGGAAAGCAGTGAGGGGAAGAAGGGGTGACCTGAGGTTCCTGAACTGATCGCAGCAGGGCTGCAATCCCCATCAGGCAGAACTGGCCCAGCTGACAGAGGCACCCTCAGCCAGTCAGTGCCCTTCAGGTGCTCTCACAATGCAAACAGCAACGGGCTCACCACTCAGCTCAGGAGGAGACAGTAGTGTCAGCCTTCCTAGGGTGACTGCCACCTTTCTATTCAGCTGACAGGTGACTACTCTCAGGCACTGGTGCCCTGCCTGCCGAGCCCCAAAGGTTCCATACCAAGCCTTCAGTGCACTGCCTGGCACAAGAAACTGCCAGCCCAACCTCTACTCAGTGCAAGTCAAAGGAAGCTGCAGCGACCCTCTCCTCCCTCCAGGCTGCCAAGGACAGAGAGCAGGAACATGGCATAACAGAGGGGGAGTATTATATCGAGCAATTCATGAGATGCCAAGACGGAAGGGCAAAAAACCCTGCTCTCACTGGCGTGAGAGATGCAGAAAGTACCACTGTAAATCCATGCTCCGTGGTCACTGCAGGGTGTGGGAGCCAAGGTATTTCTGCTCCACCCGTAGCTACTGCAATGATGCAGCTGCATTGCTGCAACACTGTCTGCTTCTGAGTTCTGTGCCTGGCCATGACGCAGCATCAGCACAGCCACGATGTGTATCTGCTGTCTCCCCGGAGCTCCATTTCATAGGTGCTCTGGCACCGCCTGGCTCAGCCCACTGCTGAGTATGATACTGCCATTCCCACTACTCACAGTCCCTCGCCTTCAAGCCCTGCACACTGCTTTCCTGTGATCTTTCCCTAATCACAGTCTCACTTCTCCTGCTTAACGTGGCAGCAAAGCTGCAGAGCTTAGTCTGTGACATGACAGCAATTTTCATGGTAGCAGAAGGAGATGCCACAAACTCGGCTCGTTTGCTGCAGGAGGAGGGGCCGGCTGCTCAGACTGGAGGCGGTGGCTGTCGCTCCCTCACAACTATTGTTTCCACTACAGCAAGAGCAACATGAAACATCTGTACGCTGGTGACTGGCACAACTTGTACAAATTGCCTGTTTTGCTGGGTTTTTGAATCAGCTTGGCTCAGCTCTTGTGGAGCGTGTCCACATTTTCATGCACACCAATGGCAAAGGGCCAGCAGAGAGAAGCAGCATCTGACCAACCTGCTGGACCATGAGCCTGAGCCCTGTCCCCAGTTCTGCACCGTGCAAGTGCAAGTGCAATCAAATTCCCTTAGGCAGCAAATCGCTCTGCTCTGGATTACTCGAAATTACAAACCAAATGTCAGAGCAGGAACATTTGTAAAGAAATTTAAAATTAGCCTTTTTCCATTCATCCATTCCCCTCAGAGCTAGAGGTATCTAAAAATACTACACACAACAAAATTGAAATAGTTTTTATGCATGCAGTTCTCAAATCTGCTTCTTGGGACTACTAAAAAACCACAGTAACAGAAGAAATAAAATTGCCATAAGATTTAATAAACATTCTTTCAAATTGGTGCAGTATGTCAAAATACATTGCAGCACAAATTAAAGCAAACCACACACTTCTCTACAGTATTGATACCTATGCACTGCACCTGCAGAAACTTTTCAGAGAAAACCACACCTCTATGATACAAGATGAGTTTAAAAATAAAAAGAAGAATGAATGTCATTATATATTGTAGTAATATAAAAAGATTTCAAGAGATTCCAAGAATAGTGCTTGCATCAAATTGCATCTGTCCAGACTGCAATTCAATATATGCTATTACATTCTTGCTTTTCTTCCACAAATTGAATGTCTACCTACTACATCTTCATCTCTAAATCAAGTAAACCATATATTTTTCACTATTTACAGTTTGCTTTACAATTTATCTACAATTAACTTCAGATAACATACCCAGCATAGGAGTCTAAGTGATGCTTCACTCTTGGTTTGAACCTTTACCTTGCTGCATTGAAGCTTTGCCAACCAAAAAAGTCTTTACAACACTCAAACCCAGATTTTCCAGGCCTAGAGGAGAAGGAAACACTCAGCAGTGATTTCATCCTCTGCGTAGTTCTAAGGACTTACTAGAATATAACATTGTCCTTACATCTCCAGAGCAACAATAGCTGTATTCTCTAAAACCCAGATTAGTTAAGAGCCCTGAAGATGACTAAGGATTTTATGCTAAATAGCCATTTGAAAACAGTTTAAATTCCAAATCCACCTGTATTTCCAGTTCTCTGTCTATAAAGGCATGTGGTTTAAAAGACATCAGATCAAGTGCAATAGACATAAAAAGACATTAAGCTATGCTATCACATGTGCAGCTGAGACATTATTTTTTTAGCACTTGAGAGGTAGAATTCTTTGTTACTAAGGCTTTAAAAAGTCCACTGAGAGTTACAAAAGACACAGCATCCCAGTTTAGAGGGAAGGCACAAAAAACACAGGCTGATATTTGTGTTCTTGATTATCTAAATCTTCACAAGAAGAGTATTTGAGAGGGAGCCATTTATCAAAGGCTAAAGACCCACTGGCAAACAGTGGAAGGAGACACTCAGAGCTCCTCTGTGCTTCCATACATTCCTTCTCGGAGACTCATTTCCCATAATATACAAGAGATTTACTTTTTTTTGGTGTGGATATATTTGGTTGTCTTTTGTCAGAGCTGGTCAGATTCAGACCCAGCTGTGATACAATACAGTTAAATTACCTTGCTTTTAACAAAGTACTTACAAATAAGGAATATTTTTAAACTTAATGGCAAAAGAAAAAAGGTATCCTTTCCAAGAGGAATGTTGGCTTAAAATCCTTTCATAAGGATCAAACAGCTGTAAATGGGATTTCATTAAGTACTGTCTGCCTATAGAATATCTGCTTTTAATCAGTGGTATCCCTTCTTTTGAATTTCATGTCTACATTACCCTCCATAGGAAGTGACTTTTAGCTAGGGTGAACCCTGAATAAACTCGGGGAATTCCTTGCAAAACACTCTATCCTTGAGGCATCATTTCTGATAGGCCACTAATGGAGAATCCTGCTTTTAAGGTTCTTGTCTTAACTAATGCACTCTAGTATATGGCAATTAATTTAGGAAGGATTATGTTGATTGTAGAAATGCTGTATCTTGGTCTGTAGCCAATGTATTCATTCATCTTTATTCATTTAAAAGATCTGATGTTCTTTTGTTTCCCCTTTCGAGACCTGGCTTTCTATTCAGCAAGCAGTTTCATTGCTTAATCACCCACTCTAAAAGGGCTTCTCCTATAGCTACCAACTCCGTGGGGATTTCTTCACTGTAAATGTCATCTTTGCTTTGCTTTTGGAAGGGAAGCACAACAAATATCTTATTGATGTCTATTCATTGGCATCAGCAGGGGTTTCGTCTAAGTACAGGCTGGAAGGTTGAAACCACTGCATTGTATGTTGCCATACCCATCCCTTGGGTTACACACAGGTTACTTCAATTAGAGGGGATCTCAAAATCCCAGCAAGCTATCCATAAGAAAGCTTAAAATTGGGACAAAAACAGCAGTCATTACAACATCGCTGGTTTCTGTGCGTCACTGAACTGAAGGTGTGTTTTATCCAAGTTCTAGTCAGAAACCTGCATCAGGTTACTGGGACAAAACTGCCTTGGCACCAGCCACAGTCAAGATCCAACTAAGACAATAAGGAATCCCTTCTCTGACAGAGGAGACGGATGCAAGGGAAACAGAATAGTAGAAAATGCCTTTAATATGATAATTCATGACCAACGAAATGCAGTGGATACAGATGTGTATTGTCTGCACTCAAGACACTTTGGCTGTCACATTGCCTCACATACCTGCTTTTTCTGCCAGTGGGAGGAAGTTGTGATGCTTGCTGCCTCACCTCACATGGTATCAGCACCGGTTCACAAGCAACCCTTTCACTGCCTCTTTGCTCTGAGCACTGCCTACTCCTTTAGCCAGCCACCTGCACTTACTCGGGTCCTCACTACCACACACAGGAGATTTTACACCGAGTGTAGACCTCACTGAAGTCAGCAGGGACATTTATGATTCGGTAGAAAATAAACAAGAGCAGACACCTTAAAACTCATTAGAACATGCACTACAAACCAAAACTTTTGTCTTGTGACAAGTAAACATAATCCCAAAGCATCTCTGCTCCAGAGGACAAGGCCACCCTCTTCATATATAGCAAGATTAGAAACCTGCAAAGTATTTTCCTGCTCATCTCTATTCCATCTTTCTCATACATACAAAAGCATTTATCTCTCTCAAATGTACAAAACCCAAGTTTATCACCTCAACTAACTCTCAAGTGTTTCACAAGCCAGTGGGCTCTCCTGGCTCCCGCAAAAGGAAGTGGAAGTTTCTCCCTTTTACCACTTATATAAATCTTGATTATAAAAGAAATGGCAGCGAAGCAGACATGTCTTGTCAGGAAAGTTGTTCATTTGCAGTGATTGCTCTCAGCACTCATAAGAAGATTCAGACAACCACCTCATTGCACCAGTTGTCTTCCCAAACAGCCACTGCTCCCTTTCCAAACCTGCCCAGCTTCCAGCAAGGCACAGCTCAGCTCCCTGTGGAGGCATCAGCTATGATGCTGAAAACACAGATTTCCTGCTGAGGGCACTGACTGATGAACTTGCTGTGGCAGTTAAAGGAACCACTGCCTCAAACCCTTCTTTCTGTCCCTCTGCCAAAGGTTTCAGTCTCCATAGAAATGTTCCCAGAAGGATCTACTCTGAATGTAATTTAAGTCACCATATGGAATTGGCTTGAACACTGTGGCCACTTTTTCTCATATAGAAAAAGGAAAGGAAAAGATTTGTCAGAAAGTCATGGAAATGGTGGCTGCAAGTCCAAAAACATATACTGAAGCAGCTAAAGCATCCCCAGAGCTGCCAGGCTGAAGTCCAGTTCAGTACACAATGTGAATTCACAAATGTTCATCGACAGATGAGTAAACTGAGAAGGCACAAGTTTGTTAAACAGATACACATGGGAAAATGTAATTTTGAGGATTAAGCAAATGTTCAAGAGTAAGAAGGGATCCAGAAGTCCCAGGCCTTGGTGTTTCAAAGCAGACAAAGAGCACTGTCTATATCAGCCCCAATCTTGTGCCAACAGCAGAGTGGCAACACGAGACAATGTTCCCATGCCCAGCACTCAGCAGGCTTTTCAAACACTTTTGGCAAGTCACACAGCAATCTGAGCGTAGCTTCATACTGTTAAGTCAAGTTGGGTGGTAAAAGAGCATGGTCAGGGAGATATGGAATAGATCGAAACCTAGACAGGCACTCTGGTCCACCATTCCAGGTACTCACCATGTAGGACATGTCTCCCCTGGTATCCAAAGTGAATTAGTTGGCAGCTCTCACACTGCTGTTGTCTCACACCAGAACACCACACATTACCCCAGCACTTTGCTCAGGCCAAACAGAAAGTTTCCATCTTGAATCAGTTTCCATCTTGAATCACAGCAGAAATCCGGATTAATATATTTTTTTTCTCTCAAAGTATTCTGTTGTCTTCAACTGAAGCCTACTTACTCCTCATTCCTCTTCATATAAATTCAAAAGGTAACAACTAAAATTACTCTCTGTGCCCACTCCTCTGAATTTCTTCAGCCTCTCCATTTTTCTGCATCTGCTTTTCTCATGTTGTGCCAGATCTTCTCTTTTCTTGCTATGCTCAATGGTGAGATTCTTCCTCTGTAACACCACATTTTTGAGCTGTCTCCCCATGCCTTACAGTCTGTCAGCTCAGGTCCAGCAGTGCCTTTCCCCATTCATATGCCAACCCTCGGACCATTGCCAGGAAGATTATTCCCTTTTTCCTAAGGGGAAATCCTAAGGGATTTGGGCACCAAGAGCCTCCTTGCATTTGCTTTGGTGACTAGCTATTCTGCCTTTGCTCAGTAGAACTGAGTTCACACCTCCTCTTCACTGAGCTCACACAGATTATGTTTTAATGGGTGCAGTTGCTGCTGGAACAAACACGTCCTGTAACAGGCATTTTACATGCCACATGCCTTTTTTAAACTGTGCTCTGTATGTGTTTCAATTTTGAGTTCATCTGGCTCAGGCCTTCCTTGAAAAGTGCCGAGTACTACCAAAACACAGAAGACTAAATCATTTGTAAGACGTATTTCCATGTCATCATCTCCCCTGGTTCCCTGCAATATGCTGCACAAGAGGAATATAAGAGCGACGTTCAAAGCAATGGGCTGGGGGGTATATCCTGGAAATTCTGGTGTGCATGAGAGCATCCTGCACAACTGAAGCACAAAAGATTGCCACCTCATGCAGAAAAACACCTCAGCAATGGATGTGGTGGCTGTCCATACTACACTGGCTGAGAAACGTGCTCTTGCACTCTTGGCCACCCTTACCTTATGCAACCCCTGTGCCATCCCCAGCTAACGCTCCTGAACCAGTGGTCTGAGACCCACCCACCAAGGACTTCAACACAGAGCAGAGGACACAACTGAAGTGCTTACATTTACTGGTTCAGCGCATCTCTATTTCACTTCACCAGACTGGTCTGGTGCTTCAAATACAGAAGTCCTTCCCCTCCCACAGTAGTTACAGTGAAAGGGCTCAGTCTCTCCAGTCTGATCCACCACTGAATGGCACCTTACACTGGAGCAGTGCTGGTGCTGCACTAACAACAGCAAGCCTTGATGCTGCCTGGGATGCATAAAGGGCAGCAGGAGATTCACAAACAGGATAAACTGCAAGAGGCATGAATTTTCACAGACTGAAATGGAAGAAAACAAAAAGGCAGAAAAAATTAAAAAAAAAAACCAAAACAGGTGCAGATTGCTCAAGGAGAGTAGGGAGGTGCTCAGTGCCAAAGGGGGCTGTGTGCAACACAGCGTCTTTACCACGAGCAGTGGGAGAAGGGAAAGCAGGAATAAAGCTACTTTGGGATAAAGAGGTGCAGGGACTATCAGTCAGGCCCTGCTGTCTGAAGGAGTCAGGAGGCGAGGCATGGTCAGACAAAGCAGCAGGAGGCAGTGACGTCCATGTGCACCAAGGGCAGTAGCCCACGAAGAATACCACAGGGTTGTCTTCCCAAGAGTGGTATCTGCTTCCACACTGATCAGAGGTGCAACCAGCTTCTGCCTCTTCCTTCACAGCACCTGATGCTGCAGACCTGATCCCAGGGGAAGTTTTGGCCAGGAACTGGCTGCTGGCGATGCCTGTGGTTGGATGCTGTGGCTGAGTGCTGTTCTTGTGTGCTCAGGACAGCTCCTGGCCCCATGCAAAGAACACACACTTTGTACTGGAAAATCCACAGCAAAGTATCAGCACCCAGGACACTGTCAGAAATTACTTCTCACTTCAATGAATCCAGGAGCTGGTGTAGCTCCAAAAAGCAGGAGTGTGAGTGGGGGAAATGTTAAGAACATTAACAAACTACATTTTTATATGATTTCATCATCACTGTAGTTGCATATTTTTACAGAGCTATCATATCTCCTTAGAGCCCAGAAGGATTGAAGCTACAATGTATTTCCTCAGTGGCAGGATGAAACATCTAATTTACCACCCTAGAATGGGGCTTCAGAAGCTACACACAGATAGATCCTGTGGATTCTTGTGGGACAGGCAGTATGTACAAGGTCTTACACAAAGTGCCTGATTTGCTTTTGCTGGAGGAGAAGGGCCAGAAATGCTAAAAAAAAAAAAAAAAAAAAAAAAAGGCAGTCCAGCCCTGATGCCTGCCAACTTCACTAATGTTAATTTATGCCTTTGATTTGGTCACAAAACTCAACAGTAATGTTAATGAATATTCATTTATAGAAGCTTCAGCACATCCCATTTCAAAGAGAAAAGGCTGAGGTTTGGGCTTTCTTTTTCCCAGCAATCCTCTCCCCAGCACAGAGAAGGAAATTTGTGAGAAGTGATGAAATTAAAACGACCTGTTGATTCTAAGGCAAAGCCTCATAATTCTTCTCGTTTCTCATTTTATTCCAAATTGGAGAGCAAAGAACTAGCTGTGGGTGGGAACCTGTTACACTCCAGCTTCAAATGAAGGTTGAGCCGTGCATAGAAGACCTGACACTCACCCAGAGGGTAACCAGGGCCTCCCCCAGATCAGACAAACACTGATTAACTCCAAGTCACACAATGCGCTGAGGACTAAGGCAGGAGGAGCCATCACCCAAAAATCCACTGCACCACCCAGGCTCAGCCTCGGCCACCAGGCACTACTGCCTGTTGATAGTGGAAACCTGTATAAATGCAGCACTTTGGTATCACAGAACTCTGGTTTTAGAAGGAGGTTGTACCCCTCCTGACCAAATATTTTGACTGAAGGACGCTTTTTGCATATGGAGAAAGCCTCGAGGTGCTTACAACCCTTGTAACGCTGGCTCCACGAACGCCGTCAACCAGCAGCTTTGCTCAGAAGGTGCCACACCCACCAGGCAGCCCGCTCTTCAGCTACCGAAACTGCCCCGCGACACACCGTGCCAGCTTTCCGGGGAAAGCTCCACGGGACCAACCAATCTTTCAGCTCACCCCGCTTCCCCACTCATCTCTGCCCCAGGTGCTGCAGCAGCACTGACCCCATCACCCTCTGACCCAGCTCCCCAAGAGGAAAGCAGGCAGCAACCTGGAGGCCAACACCGGTGCCGGGGACAATCTCTGCGGTGTGAGCAAGCTCCGGGTGTGACTTCCCCCACCACACCCCTACCCGCCAGCTCCGCCTGTTCTTTATCCCAGCCCCTGTATCCCCAGATTGTGTGTATATAAGGGAAACCATATACTGTATCAAAGAACCCAGGACCTTTCTTTCTGGCATGAAAAGCAGACTCTGTTGTAGCTCTGGTCGGGTATAAAAGCATCTAGCGGGAGACAGGCACCGATAGGAAGAGCATGGTTATGATTAACTATTTGACTTCTGATCCCCACCACGCCTGATGTATTAATAGCGCACAGAGGTGTTGGTGCTGGCATCATGGCGCTCTTTGATTTTCCACGCTTCCCCCCACGCCCACGCTCTCCCACCCCCCATTTCTGCGCACCCCCTGCCTCCCCCCGGCCCATCGCCCCTGCCCCGCCGGGGGCTGCGCTGCCCCTGCCCGCTGCGGGGGGCGGCGGCAGGGGCACGTTGTGCTGCGGTGGTCCCCTCCCTCTTTTGTTCTGCCTCGCCCGGCGGCCGAGCCTCCCCGGGCCCGGTTTCTCGGGAGGGCGGTACCCCGGCCCCGGCAGCGCCGGGCGAGCCCCCCGCCGGCCCTCCCTCCGCGCTCCGGGCTGGAGCGAGCACACGGCGCTGAACCCCGGCTGGGCGGCGGGCAAGAAAGGGGTGGCAGAACACAATAAAAAATAAAATAAAAATATAATAATGAAATTTTAAAATAAAATTGAATCACTCCGTGCCCCGACCTCCAGCGGGAGGAGGACGGGCGCCGGTGCCGGCAACCCGCCGCCCCGGGGAGCCCCGGCCCCGCAGTCTGGGGCTGCCCGCCGGCCCCGGGCACTGCGCGGCCGCGGCGCTCCCGCCGCACGCCCTTCCCCGCCCCGCGAACAAAGGAGCGCGGGCAGCGTTCGCTGCGCCCGGGGCCGCTTACCGTGATGTGGGGGATGCTCTTCTTGCCCTGGTAAGACATGTCGGCTCTCCCTAGCGCCAGGAGCACGCAACCAACCCGAGGAACGAGCCGAGCCCAGCGGAACACCACCGGCGGTGCTGAGAGGAATAATAATGCGAAGCCCGGTCGGGTGATGGGGCGGGGCGGGTGCGACCCGGCAGAGTGGTGGAATGGGGGAGAAGTTCCGTCGCCCAGAGGAAGGGGAGCCTGGCAAAGCCGGCACCTTTTTTTTTCCGGCTGCAATCAAACAGGGACGCAGCTCCCGGGGGGGTCGGCGAGCGCTGCCTCTGCCGGCGGCAGCAGCGCCCTCCCGGCTGCAGGTCGGAGCAGGATTCGCTCAGCGCAACCCAGGAAGCGTTTCCTTCCCTCCTGTCCCCCACCCCTCCGCCTGGCCCCCCTTCACAGCCCATCAATCCAGCCGGAGCCTCCCTCCCTCCCGCACTGGCGCTGGGAAACGCCGCCCCGCCGGCTCCGCCGCCGCCTCAGCTCGCACGCTGAGGTCACCGGCAGGGTCCCACGCGTGGGTTGCCGCAGGGTGGTGGCGGGGGAGGTACCCCCCGGCGGCCGGTCCTGCTGTGCTACACATGGCAATGGCACTGCCTGCGCTGTCCCCACGGCATGGAGCCTGATGGCAATGCTCTGCGCTGTCCCCATGGCACTGACCCTGATGGCACTGCCTTGCGCTGTTCTTATACCACTGATCCTGATGGCATTGCCTTGCTTTGTCTCCATGGCACTGCCTGCTCTTTCTCCATGGCACTGTCCCCCTGGCACTGCCCCTGATGGCCTTGCCTGCTCTGTCCCTGATGGCACTGATCCAGATGGCACTGCTTGCTCTGTCCTCACCAACAGCTCTGACCCCAACAGCACTGTCCTGCTCTGCCCTCCTTGTCAGTGCCCCGTTGTCACACACCCTGCTCTGTCCTATGTCCAGGGAGGCCGTGGGTAAGATGGCTCAACCAGACCAGGCCACACGGATGTTATGTCAGCAGCTGCTGGAGAGATAAAGTAGTTGAAATCCTTCTATCTTTTCTCTGTCTCACAGAGTGCCTCCCTCCACCCACAGTGCTTGATTAACACTCTATGAACAACTTCAAGAAAGGTAAAAGGCACTGCAAAGCTGTGCCCAAGTTAATCCTCCAAAGGACATGCTCTCTGGGGCTCTTAGCACACCCACCTCTGTGGTACACACGTAGATACAAGGCATTAAGCACCCAGACCACATCCCTGACACATCTTCCCTGAAATCATTGTTTGGAGCTTGTAAAAAGCTCTAGGTGCCACTGCACAGGGGTCACATGTGTCTCCTGTTTACAATGCATGTTTCTAAGCTGCCAAATCTTGCCTGCTTTACCCCTAACCTCCTCTTCACCTCGCTTTGGTCAACTTTGCAAGCACAGTGGGATCCAGAAAGGTATCGTGCAGTGTGCTCACTACCCTGAGCCCCAAGCTGATAGAAGAAGCAGGAAAGATAGAGTGGTGGCACCAGGAATGGGATAGAAGATGGGGTGTGCCATGCCCTCCCACTGCCCCAGGGTCCTGATGGAAAAAACACAGGAGTTCAGGTGAGCTGGAAAAGAGAAGACTGCACTGCAGCTGGCAGCCTCTGAAGGCAACCCTGAGGTCGTTGCAGAGAAAGCAGCAGCAGCCTAGGCACAGTGTCCCACCAAGCCATGCCTGCTTGCTCCAGTGTCCCATCACAGCAGGCACCTACTGGGTTGCATGGGAGGCCATGAGGCACCTGCACTCAAGCCCCCAACCAGGGCAACCAGCACCCCATTCATGCTCAAATTGAAGAGGGGAGAAGAGAGTGGAAACTCTCTGTTTAGCCTGTAGAAAGAGCAGACTGCAGACAAGCCATAGAGGCTCCAGGCTGGGTATGAAGGGAAAGGGTACATCCATGCAGAGGCATCACTGCAAGGCCGCACTTCTCTCTAAGGGGAAATCAATGACAGCCCGGGTTCCCAGCAGATCCAGCCCCCCGGGTCTGCCTCCAGCCTGCGTGCCACCGACAGGGCTAAGATGGAGAAGCAGAGCCGTCAGGGGCCGGCCAGCCAGCCCCACCGGCTCACTTCTTCCTCGAGTCTACCATACGAGTCCAGGCTGCAGACCCAGAGCTGGGGAACCCGGGGCAGAGGTTTCGGCCGATCCTCCCGCCTTCCGCGCTCCCTGCCGGGGAGACAATGCAGGCGCACAGGGGGCCGGGAGGAGCAGGGGCAGAGTCAGGGCGGGGGGCCGGGGCAGATCCTGGGGCTGTGCCTGGGACAGGCTCCCCGGAGTTTCCCTGGTGAGCCCGGAGTGCAGCGGGCCCGGCTTTGTTCCGGGGGGCGGCGGGGAAGCGCCGAGGGACCCGAGCTGTCTTCCCGCACCGCCGGCACGGGCAGGAAAGGAAAGGGAGAAAACTCATCGCCATTACTTACAAAGGAAAACGGTTTCTGGGGTCGCCCCCTCCCGCCCCCGCTAAGCTCTGCCAAGTGAGGTAGTTTAGAGGCCAGCCGGGCTCTTCCCAGAGCATCAGCGTGCCGGGGAGGAGGGGGCCGCGCCTCCCCGACCTGCCGTGCCCAAACCCGCGCGAAGGCGGCCCCCAGCCCCCTGCGCCGGCGAGCGGGGCTCTGCGGCACGGCTCGGCTCAGCACGGCACGGCATAGCACAGCACAGCGAGCTCGGTGCTGCACAGCAATCTAGGTTTGGCTCGGCACAGCAACCTCGGCTCGACTCACCCGGAGAGCGGGGGCGGCGGCTCCCTCCCCCCTTGCCCGGGCCCCGCTCACCTGTCCATTGTCCTGGCCCTGCAGCAGCTCTTTCCCCATGGGGTATTTGATCTCCACGCCTGGGGTCTTGTCTTCCCGGTCTCCGGGGGAGCTGATGACGGAGCCGGAGATCTCGCTGATGTCGCTGGCGGTCTCGCTGTAGTTGTCCCCTCCGTCCAGCATGTCGTGCCGGCTGCCGCTCCGCGGGGTCCGGGACCCCTTCTTCCCCACGCTGTAGGCGTCGAAGTCGATGGTTTTGTTCTCATAGGCCCCCTCCACGGAGGCGAACATCCCCCCGTATTTCTGCCGCGGTGTCTGGGCTGTCGTGCCCGGCCTAGCTAGATACACAGGCAGGTCATCTTCTTTATTCCAGTTCCTCTTTCTCTCGGCCATTCTCGCTGTCCGGATCTCTCCCTCTCTCTCTCCCTGCCTCCCACTTCTCTGCACCTTCCACTACCGGGATAGGCTGTTAGTGACCATAAAAATGAATGGATGGATGCAGCAGTGGCGGAGCTGGGTTGGTTGGTGGGATCTTTCCCTTAGGGAGATGCAAACGTTAACCTCCCTCCCCCCACCCACCCTCCCGGAAAAAAAATTAAAAAGAAAAAAAAGGGAAAAAAAGAGAGAAAGAAAGAGAGAGAAATAAATCCGAGCGGGATTTAAAAATAGCCGTGTTAGTAAAGAGCACGTGAAAATAAAGTACAAAGAGCGGAGCGGAGAGGGTGGCAGAGGCAGGTGATTGGAAAGCCCCTGACGAATGGGAAGAGCAGCAGCGATTCCCCGAGCAGGGACCGCAGTGCACAGCTCCCCCGGTATAGAATGATCCGGGGGGCGGGAGGCAGGGGGAGGAGGCAGGGAGGGAGCCCGCCGCATGCACACACAGCCGGTGCCAACGGGGTCCTGCCCTGCGGGCGGGCGGGCGCCGGTCACCTGCTGCTGCGTGAATTCGGGGTCGGAATAAAAGGGAGGAGAAAAGAAAAAGAAA